>JANITW010000008.1:15736880-15747908 GCA_027564335.1 Erythroxylum williamsii | reverse complement strand
ACTCATTTGGTTTCAATATCATATCATGGAAACTCCACAAGTTTCATTTCTAAAATTCAGTTCAATTTACCATATCAAACACACTAGGATAAATCCCTAGAAAAACCACAAAACCATTATTGCTAGATACTAGATCAATTTCACCCATTTTAGACTCCAAAAGCATTGAATTTAAGTCAGCAGTCTCAAAATTATGCTCCAATTATCATGAAACAACCCTTAGGTTGAAATAGAAACCTATCCCCAATTTTCATTCAATATTTGAGATCTTAAAAGCCTGAATTCAAACTTTCTTATTTCACCTCAATTGTGGAGCTCTTTCTCTAGTTCATAACGAATTAAAAATCACTTCAATTGGAGGGCTACATCATCAGTTATGACCCAAAAACTAAAATAAATCAGTTCAGAAAATCAGTCTCGCCGCGGCCAAAGGACGCTCAATGGAACGACTAACTGCACGTCGCAACGTCTAACCACTCGTCGCGACGTCTAACCACGCTCGTCGCGACGTCTAACAATGCTCATCGCGACATCTAAACATGCTCGTTGCGACTTCAAAACACGCTCGTCGCGACAAGTAAATAATCGCTCATTGTGACGAGGCCCTCGCACACGTTGCGACGTGTGGGTTCCTGTTCGTCTTCTTCGACCATTTTTCATCTATTTCTCTCTAAAATCAACCATAACTCAAATCAACTACCTCAATCTTTCACATTTAAACCCATCAATGCATTTCAACTAACAATTAAACAACATAAAAGCAATTTTTATAACTAATCAAGCTTCCAACTCTTCAAACTCCCGAAAATTCCTCTAACCCTTTCACCTCTCTCTAACACCCACGGTAAGCTCTTAAACTCTCACAAATCATCATCCTCTCAAGGGTTTTAGTTGGTCTTCAACAACAAAGAAGGAGCAAGCAAGAGTCTTGAAGAGAAGATCGAAAATCAACAAAGGAAGAACAAAGCATGCCCTAGGTAAAGGAAACAAGGTAACTGTCAAAGAAATTTCGAGCTTTCCTAAGGGATGTCGAAAATTTAGGGCATTAGGTGATTCATAAGCTACATACTTGCCACATGTCATTTCATCAATTACTCACTAAGTTCTTTTTCTTTTTCAAAATTTATTTCTAGTCTAATTTGTCTTCAACTTCCAATGGCTCGATATATCAAAATTCCTAAAATCACATATATCTAATTTTCCCATTGCCATTGAACAGTTATTTCAGTACTATACCGTCAATCAGTCCGTCACTTAGAAAATTCTCCAGTCCGGATTTTTTCTCCCAAAAATTTTCAGAAAAATTTCTAAGGGTCACTAACAATTGCTAACCACTCCTAAAGCATTCCAATTCAGATTTTCAAACACAATTATCTCAGAATTCACAAACAAATCAGATTCACACATAAATACCAGGAAATGTCATGAATGCATGTACCTATATGTGCATTTGCAAAAATGTCTCATTCCTATAAAATTAGAGGCCAAATGTATGCTCATATCAAAATATGTAATGTGACCTACTAGCCTATCCCAATTTACCAATATGACCTTCCCATCGGTGATAGGATGTTACAAGTTTTGATAGGAATAATTTCTGTTGTGAAATATCTTGTTAAATATAAGTTATCTTTTCCAGGATCCAATGATATACTTTACCAAAATGGTAATGGCAATTTTTTAGGATTGATTGAGATGATTGCTAGTTTGATGTAATAATGCAAGATCATGTTAGATGTATTCAAAATCATGAAATTCATCATCATTATCTTGCTCAAAAGATTCAAAATGAGTTGATTTCTATGTTGGCTCATAGCGTTAGGAGTTTTATCATAGGGATCATTAAAGAGGAGAAATACTTTTCTATTATTTTTTATTTTACCCTAGATTTAAGCCATCAAGAACAAATGAGTTTGTTAGTACGATGTGTGAATATGTCAAATAAAAAATAAAAATAGAGAAGTGCTTTATAGAGTTCTTGAAGATAGATGACACATTTGGATTGTGAATTTTCAATTAATTATTAAATGCATTTAATTCTCTTGATCTTAATGTTTATAATGTTAGGGGTCAAGATTATGATAATAGTTCTAATATGAAGGGAAAACAACAAGGGGTTTAAAAGCCATTACTTGAAATAAAGTCCAGAGCATTATATATGCCATATGCTTATCATAATCTTAATCTTACTCTTACTGATATGACACATTCTTGTGTTAAAACTGCTTCATTATTTGGAGTTGTATAATGCATATATGCATTATTTTAAATAAATCTAAGAGCATTATATATGTGATGTGCTTGTCATAATCATAATCTTATTCTTAGTGATATGCACAATTTTCTGTTAAAACTATTTCATTTTGAGGAGTTGTGCAATGAAAATATGCATTATTTTCAAGTTCTCCTAAAAAGTGGAAGGTTTTGCTTGATAATATTTTATGCTTAACTATGAAATCATTGTCTAACACTCGTTGGAAGAGTCAAATAAAAAGTGTTAAAGCTATTAGATTTCAAGCTCCTCAAATAAGATTGGCTTTAATATAATTATCTAGATCTTGTGATGATGCCAAGTCAAAACGTGAAGCAAAAAGTTTAGTTAGTATAATTGAGAGTTTTGAGTTTTTACTTGGTATAGTTATTTGGTATGATATTTTATTAGATATTAATATGATGAGTAAAAAGTTGTAATCTAAATCTATGTGCATTAATGCTACCATAAAGCAATTAGAAGGTGTGATAGTATTTTTTTTTAGAAATATAGAGATAAAGGCTTTGGCTCTAGTATGAATATTGTCAAAAGTCTTGTAGTTGAGATGAATATAGACCCTACATTTCCAACTAGATGTTGTATTATTAGGAAAAGACAATTTGATGAAATTGACCACAGTGGAGAAATACAATCAGCTGAGGATTTAATCAGAGTTAATTACTTTGTAGTTGTTATGGATATGACAATTGCTTCATTGAAGAATAGATTTGAACAATTAATGGCATTTGATAATTTTTTTGGGTTCTTATTTGATTCAAAGAAGTTGAGGTCACTAGATGATATTGAATTAAAAGAATATTGCACTAATTTTACAATAAATTTTTCTCATGATAATATGTTAGGTGTGGATTTAGATGATCTTTTTTCTGAATTAAAAGGGTTGCAAATGACTTTTCGAAATGAGTTAATGTCATCATTTGAAATTTTTAGAATTTGTTAAATCTACAGATTATTATACAAATGTTTCAATTACTTATCGAATTCTATTGACTATGTCTGTAACTGTAGCATCAGCTGATAGAAGTTTTTCAAAGTTAAAATTATGAAAAACCTACTTGAGGTCATCAATGTCATAAGAAAGGTTAAATGGTTTAGATATGTTTTGTATTAAGAAGGATATGTCAGACAATATTGATCTTCATAATATTAATAATGATTTTGAATTTAGAAATGCACGAAGAAATTGTTTTTTATAAATTATGATCATTTGTGTATTTGTTAGTGCAATCCCCTTATGGTATGTTTGGTTCATGGTAATAGGTATTCTGTTACCCTTCTATTCCTAATTATTAGTAATTATGTGTTTGGTTTTAAAAAAACCCATAAAATAACCATTCTGCGGATTAGGTGTTCCTGGACAGTGGAGAATAGATAAAGATAATTAACCCTTATCTTTACCTATTCTACACATGTCCGGAATAGGTAAATGCTAAACATTACAACATCATCCTCTCCTCCTCCCGTATTACTCTCACTCACCTAGTAGCACAATCTCTCTGCTCTCGCTTATGCTTAGTGGTTCTATTTTCCTCTTCATGCTCTCCTCTTTTCTCCACTCTCTGGTGTGGTTTGGTTCATGCTCGTCTCTAGCTCTCACTCTTCACAGTGTCAACTATTTTCTCCAACATTTATTAGTCGGCTACATTGAATCAGTAAGCATAATCTTTCCCCCAACATTTGTCGCCGATAATTGCTTGTTTCTTAAATTTTTCTTGTAAACCTAACTTGACCCATTTGTAAAGGAAAACCAAATGCTAATAGAGGGCACAAGTCTTCTGTTTCTCATTTTCATTTTCATGATCATAGATCTAGGTTATTAAGGTTGCAAAACAAATCTATTATTTGATATGCAAAGTTATGAATAGTGTTTATCTATAATCTTCATCTTCCATCAATCATTGTTCCTTAGCCACTCATTTCCTATGAGTCATTTAAATATGTTTACATCAACTTATTTAAAGTTGGAGTGAAAAATCATTTGAACTGCTTGGGACGTGTTACTTGCTAATTGATATGATTGAAGGGTGTCTGAGTTATCTAAGTGGTATAAATTATGTTAAATATATGTTATTTGTGTAGCATTAAGATGGATTGTAGAGTGTCTGTGTTATCTAGATTATGGCACTAACTAGAAGAGTTTGTTCCCAGATAGATTTGCATTAGAGCAAAAACTAGATAAAGAGACCACTAGTAGTTAAAATTAATAATGAATGAATTTAGCGATTGACAAAATTTTTATTTCTTTCAATAGGCTATATATAGTATGAATGTAGTTAGAGAGACTAGTTCCCTGCATTATCTTCATGTTGTGAAAGATAGGAAAATTTGTTAATCATCTTTAGAGAGAAGATTATTAAGGTCTTAGTAGAATTTCATCATCAACAAACTTATTAGAACATTGATAATTTGAATATTGAATAGATGATGTTATTAGCAATTGAAACAATTCATAAAAAATTATTAAAATGCTTTAGTATGACAATTATGTTTATGTTAAACAATAAAAAGAAAATATGTAAGTTATAGAACTTCATTTACTTCAAGCATACTTCAAATTCTTTGTATCATTTTAGTGTCCATGAATTTGCATGGGGTGACTAGTTAAGTCACTAGCCACCCACAAGCATGACTAAGTAAGTCACCCCTATGACTAATCACACAAGGGGGTGATTAATTAAGTCACCCCTGTGACTAGCATTTAACTTAAATGCTAGTCATGCACGTTGGTGACTTTTAAGTTAGTCACACCACCTTTAGGGTGGTGACACTTATCACCACTTTTCTTTTATTTTTTCTTTTTAATTTTTTTTATTTTTCTTTTCATGCAACTTTATGTGACTTTCCATTCAACCTATATACAAAATTCACAAAAATAATCTAATTAATATTCATGCAATATTCACACCATTTGTATTTAATTTATCTTATATTTGGATCAAAACTCAAAGATTTGTAAACAAATTCAAGATATGAATGTACTTGTTTATCCTGATCTAGTAGGGTCATTCTGCTTTTACCTTTCTTTCTATATTCCTTAAGTTGGTGTTGGCTTATTTGAGTTAGGCTTTCATTTAAATTGTTTGTTTGAGTTTGGTTTTTATATTCTATAATCCCTTCTTTTTAACTTGCTTTAAGTATTTTCTTTAACTACTTTCTTGTCATTTATATAAATTATTAAAGTTTTTTTTTCATCTTATCAAAGTAACAAAGATGTTGCTCAATTTTGAAGGAACAACTTTCCTTTCTATAATGAATTGACTGGGATCTATGGAGAAGATCATTCAACTGGAAATTATGCATAAACTGCTATAGATATTCTTGAAGAAATGGAAAGGCAAGAAGGTGTAAGTGGTCAAATGAAGATGGTGAAGATCAATATGAGCATGGTTTGCATGACGTAGATGAGTCCTTTACCTAACCTCAAGCATTAAATCTTGAAAGACAAGCTGAAAATATTTCAAAAAGGAGGGAAAAAAGGAGGAATGATACGGGAGAAGCAAGCTATACAGATTCACTTATTGTTGCTGCCAGGATGTTGGGCGATATCATGAATCAAATTGGAGATAAATTGTGTAAAAGTATTGGGACTGAAATGCATGTTCAATAAAGAGTTGAATAGTTATATATTGCATTGGTTGAGAAAATGGGGCTCACAGATGATAAAAGGGATATTGCTTTAGGCAAAATTCCTGATCATCCTACACAAATGCTTATGTTTTTCACTGTTCCACCTTCTCAAAGACTTGGGTAGGTGAGGAGGTTTCTTGCCACACATTGAAGGTTATGTTGAAGTTTAAATGTGTTGTCTAGTCATTTAAAATAAAGTTGAAACTTAATTTTTGTTCAACTAAATAACTTTTTACCAATTTAAAGCCCTATGTTATATTTATTTTCAATATCATTACACTGTTATTTTATATTGCAATTGTGACTATATAATGAAAGTGTTAATGGTTTTTTTATATTAATTTTAGGTATATAATTTGCTAAACTCTTGTCCATTTAATGTTTAAATTACACTAATTAAGAGTTATTTGTTTTTAATTTAGGCACATATTGGATGGACAAAAGCCAAGAGACAAATGAGAAATGTGCATAAAAAAAGAGCAATCGGCTGTGGAGAGTAATGGGCATGAATAAGGTAGACCATAAGCAATTATCTTTGTGTCACATAAAGACAACAGAGCAGCTACGTTGAAAGCATGGGGAGACCTTCCATCAACTAACAAAAGGACATTGGTGCGAACGAAGACTGGAGACATTCAACTATTACAAGACTTCACACCTCTTCATAAAAGAACTTCATAGCTTCCTCCTGAACTGGACGAAAAAACAGCACTAAACACACTTCTCTCACGACTCCATGGTTAGAGGCTGGTTTGGAGATAACAACGTTAGTAGCTGGAGGAGACTAAAAAAAAAAAAAACTCACACATTAAACCAGCTGGAGACGCATCTGCCAAGGAGAAAAGAAAAAGAGCTGAAGTTACATGTGAGAGGGGAGCGTCTTGCGTAAGTAGCAGGTGGAGATAAAAAGAAGAGAACGTGAGGAAGTTATGGGGAGAGACAAAAAAACGTGGAAGACAGCTAAATACTCCACATACATACAAAGAAGACACATTAGTAGCTGGGGGTTTTAAAAAAAGAATCAAGGAGAGAGCTGGAGAGACGAGACACATCTTCATAAAAAAAAAACTTCATAGCTTCCTCCTGATCTTCACGTAAAAATAGCACTCAACACTTTCTTTTCAGATGTAGCAGCCGGGGCGTGAGGAGGGAAGCAGCTGGAGCAAGGCATGACTTCGTGGAGGAGCAGATGGAAATGAAACAAGAAGCAGCTACATTGAAGGAGGAGTAAAACAGGAGGTGGCAAGTAACGAAATAATGGTGCAATGAAGAGGTGATTATGTGTAAGCTGGTGGTTAAGAAATAACTGAAGCAACACCTAGTGAAAGCTCCACGATGAAACAGCTGGTGGGCGTGAAAATTGAAGAGAGCTAGTGCATAGAGGACGTGAGCAGCTGTTGAAGCAAAAGGAGATGGAAAAGTGAAAACACGTGGATAGCTGGGGGGACTTTTGGGCTAGGAGATAAAAACCAAAGAGCTGCGTGGAGAAAGAACTGGCGGTAGCATATAAAAAAAAAATCACATAGAGCTGGTTGTTTAAGGAGATCACGTTAGCTGGTGGTGAGTTGAAGCAATAGAGGACAGCTGGTGGTTTAAAGACAAACAATCCTTCACTGGTGGGACACCATAACAAAGCACTTGGTGGCAACAAAAGAAGCACACACGTTAAAGCAAGCTGGAGGGAATAACGTGTTGTGCTAGGAGATAAAAGCAATGTAGAGAGCTGGAGAAAATATAGCCACAAGAACCATAAAGGGGGTGTTTTAATTTATTTCTTTAATTTATTTTTAATTCCGTATTTATTTTAATTGTGTGGATTTAATCAATGCAACCATATATTATGACCATAATTTTTGTTACATTGATAAATATGTGTGAGTAAGTTTTTCTTTTCGGTTAAGGTTAAGATTAATATTGGATTAGGATAAATTTTGTGGTATTAATTTTTGCTTGATTGAATGCATATTTAGTCTTAATTTAGCTTGATCACCTAGATTCAAGACCTTAGATGATTAAATGCCACAACCAATGGGATTTAATTTGTCGGAAAATTAATCAAGCGACATACTTGAGACTAAAGTGTAGACCAACCTTAGGATCTTGTGTGAGGATACCTAGAATTAACGAATTTAATTTTAGGCTTCTTGTGTTTAACGCCTTTTATTCTGAATTTTCTATGAACCAAGTAGTGACTCGGATTTAAAAGAGAAGGGAACATTATGAACATTGGGTTCGACTTGCTTAAGTGAAGTATTTTCTAAATCAATCCACTATTACAGTTTTATTTTAAATGTCTAATCCAATTGAAATTTGATACCTTAACCGATTTTTGTCATTTTATTAAATCTAGTCGTTTTAATTCATACCTTGCAATTTTATATATTTTCTTAATTTGCTTACTTTATTTTATTTTATTTTCAAATCAATCAATTCTTGATCGAATGAGTAATTTTTCATCGTTTAATTTATTTGTCTTAAATGTTGGAAATTTTTCCCTTGGGTACGATAACCCGTTCTTACCGATTTATATTACTTATCGACGGGGTGCACTTGCCTCTGATTGGTCTAGATATAATTAAATTTATATTGTTTCATTTAGACCGCAACAAGTTTTTGGCGCCGTTGTCGGGGAATAAATTTCTGATTTTGAGTTATTAAATTAGACGGTGTTAATTATCTCATATTTAATTTTTGCTTTGTTGTTTATTTGCGTATTTTAGTTGTTGGTTTTATTGTTTTAGTTGCGAATATTATCTTGGAGCCTAGTTCGCATATGATGTCTGGTCACTGGATCATTCCTTTGCTGAAGTTGAGAATCCACGACAGTTTGAGAATCCTCGACAGTAACACTTGATAATACATCCCATCGCTAAGAATTCTCCCCAAAATCAAGATGAGTTTGCACAAAAACAGGATAATAATTACCATTTTGGTCACTGGAAGAAGATGTCAAATTTTTGATTGTTGAAGGAGAAGTATGTTGAATCGATACAAATGGAAGGACAATAGAAGGTTCAAGAGGACTAGTGGAAGGAAGAATAGAATTGATTTTGTCAGTGGAGAAAGGAAATTTAAGTTCATAAAAAACGACATCACGAGATATATAAACTCAACCAGAGCCATGATGAAGACATTTATAGCCTTTATGCATGTTGCTGTACCCAATAAACACACACTCTTGAGATCGAAATTATAGTTTGTGAGCATTATATGGACAAAGATTGGGCCAACAGGCACACCCAAATGTCCGAAGAAAATTGTAATTTGGCTTAGAACCAAAAACCCTTTCAAGAGGAGTGTCAAAATTGATTATTTTATTGGGAAGTCGATTGGTAAGGAAGTAAGAAGTTAAAAAGGCCTCATCTAAAAAATGCACCGGCATTGATGCTTGTGACAAGAGAGCAAGTCCTACTTCAACAATATGCCTATGTTTATGCTCAATCGCATTGTTTTATTGATAGGTATGAGGGCAAGAAACATGGTGTGAGATGCCTGTTTGCTTAAAAAAAGAATTAAGCTATTGATACTCCCCTCCTCAGTCAATTTGAACACAAAGAGTTTTTTTATTCAATAATAGCTCAACATGCTTTTGAAATTGAAGAAAAACTTGAAAAACTTCAAATTTATTCTTGAACAAATATACCCAAGTGAATTTATTGAAATCATCAATGAAACTTACATAATACTTAAACCCATTAACAAAAAGTTAAGTTGGGCCCTAAATATCAGAGAACAACAGATTAAGAGGAGCACTAGAGACACTACTTGAGACTGGAAAAGGAAGTTGATGACTTTTAGCCTATTGACATGCATTACAGACAGAATTATTGGAATCAGAAGAGCACAACATATTATTGGAATTCAAGACTTTGTGGACGATAATAGAGGAAGGATGGTCAAGGTGACGATGCCATTGCTCTTTAGAAATTTTTATGTTAACAAGTGCTTCCTTCAATAATGCTATTTGCCTTGGCTTGATAGGATATAAACCTTGCTCACATTTGCCCTGAAGAAGTGGCTTCCTCGTGACCTGATCCTTAATGATAAAATGGGAAGCATAGATTTCAAAGAAAACACCATTGTCAACAGCTAGCTTATGAACCGATAAAAGATGTTTGGATAGCTTAGGGACACAAAGAATATTATTTAGTATTAAAGGTTTGGAGAAGGTGGGCAGAGAAGAGTGACCAATATGGGAAATTATCATACCTATACCACCTGCATTCTGAACCTGATATTTGCCATGGTACTTCTCTTTGAATGTTAGCCTGTTTAGATCGCTAATCATATGATCAGTTGTTCCACTATCCATATACCAGTTGGGATCAACAGAGTATGCGGGAGTTGTAGCAGTATCAGCAGCAACGTTGGTGATATCATCAGCTTGGATTGAGTGATTAAATCAATGGTAGCATTTCAATGCTACATGTCCTGGCTTTCCACACACTTGACATATCAGTCTGTTCTTGTTCTGACCATAGTTGCTTCTGTCAGATTGAAATTGGTTATTGTTCCTTCGCTGGAAATTACCTCTACCTCTTGACATGTTTCGACTTCTTCCTCTTGTCATGTTGTTTGCTGAGTGTTCAGTGACGTGAAAAGTGCTATTGTGATGTTCCATTCTCATCTCATAATTCAGCAAGTGAGATACAAATCGGTCAGGGACATGGTGTCAGCTTTTATAGTGATTGAAGCCACTAATGGTTCAAATTCTGAACCTAACCCAGCCAATAGATAACCAATAAATTCCTCATTTTCAAGAGGTTTGCCAATCGTGGCCAAAGTATTAGCTAAGTGTTTCACTTTATTCAAGTATTCTGCAACTGACAATCCTTTCTTTTGTATGGTTGACAATTGCAAACGAATCTTCATTGTACGAGCTTTAGATCTCGAAGAGAACATATATTCTAGAGTTTGTCAGACTTCAAATGAGGTAGTACATAATAAAACTTGAGATAGTACCTCTTCTGTGAGAGAGGAGAGCAGTGCGCTTATAACTATCTGGTCTTGTTGCAACTAGATCTTGTAAGCTGGATTCGGAACTTGTGGGGCGCCTGCATCAGTGATTTCTGTGACCATTTTTGCTGGAGCTTCAGTGCCGTCAACATAGCCTAAGAGTTGTTGGCTAC
>JANITW010000008.1:15159024-15171912 GCA_027564335.1 Erythroxylum williamsii | reverse complement strand
CATGTACATACATATGCTGATGCAATACTGAACATTTATCAATGATGTAGAGGCTACAAATGCAAAATACGTATACATAATACGTATGAGGTGAACTGTACCCATCCCATCGGTGACGGGATGTTACATATAATGACTGGATGGAAAGGTATTACAAATGACACTCGAGTTATTTTAAAAACAGTGACAAATTCAACGAATCAATTTTCTATGCCTTAACAAAATATTATATTATTTTAAATAAACATAGTAATTATGATTCATTTTAATATCTTTTTGTTAATATTATGTTCTTTATATGTTAGGTAAGTACTATTTGGTTAATTCAGGCTACATTAATATGCCTAGCTTTCTTTTATCATACCGAGGTGAAAGATATCATTTGCGAGATTATAGAGGCAAAGGAAGACCTCAAGGTCCCAGGAATTGTTTAACTACAGGTATTTTTCATTAAGAAATGTTAGAGAAACTTTTTTGGCATTCTAAAAGCAAAATTCCCTATACTTAAAAAATGCTATGAAGAAACAAAAATATATCGTTATTGCTTGTTGTATTATACACAATTATATTAGAATGTATGGACAAAGCAATGAATTATTTGATAGTTGTACTAAAAATGAACAAATTAAGAAAAATAAAAATAAAGATGCAAGTTCTCAAGTGAAGTATAATATCACTCTAACATAATTTTAAGATATGTCTCGGAAGCAAGATGAAATTGCTAGATAAATGTGGAGTGATTATATTATTTTTAATTGATTTATGTTTTTTTTAATAAATGATAGTACTATCATGCTTTAAATAATTATAATATGATTGACATCTTTTATTCATTAGAATGACTTAATATATTTTCTAATGTATAGAATTTTATCATATACGATTAATTTATAACTTTTTATTATATTTAATTTGCATATATTTTAATTTTAGTTATAATTTTAATTAATTAATTTAAAATATAAAGTATTATATTAAAATTATTAACATAAGAGTAAAATTACAAAAATAGAAACATATTTTTGTTTTTATTTTTTTATTACAAATATCAATCAAACATGTTTTTGTTTTCAATTTTTCTATTAAAAATTTAAACAAAACAAGTTTTTGTTTTTTAAAAGAAAAAAGAGACCAAAACTATAAAATAAAAACTAAAAACTCCAATAAAAAATAAAAGTAGAACCAAACGGACCCTTAATCTCATAAAAACATCCTCTTATTCATAAGGGTAAAATCACGATGAGTGTGCCAATATAAAAAACAGTAATTAATTTTGTGATTTTAAGATTACTTATATATAATAACCATCGATAATAATCCTAAAATTACTAAATTAATAATTTCTTATTTTTTATATCAATAATTTATAACAAATAAATTTTTATGATGATCATAAAATTACTAAATTAAAATAATTTAATTATTAATTTAATGATCTTTATACTCGTCATAATTAACAGACCATATTATTCACTTATATTAATAAATCACTTTTATAATATTTGTAGATATTTAAATTTATAATAACAATCATAAAAAGACTACTAAAATTTCCTTCATCTTTTTTACGATAATATGATGCCACCAGTTTTAAACTTTAGTAAGTAGTAACTTCTATACCAAAATAATTTCTAAAAAACTGAAACTGACCACAAAATTGAGAGAAGAAGAGAGGGAGGGAATTCAAAATTTAAAATGTGGGGTCACGCGTACCGCCTTCTCCAACCAAACGAGAAATAACGGTTCTTTATCCATCTGGTTATTAAGACCCAAAGGCAGGGGCAATACTGTAAATAGAGCAAATAAGCACTTTCAGTTCAAAAGCAGACTCGCAGAGACACTCTACAAGCTTACACACTAATATTACCACTACCACTTCTACTGCTGCATCCCCCTCACGGAGAGACAGAAAGTAGTGAAAACTGAAAATCAACATTCTCTAATGGCCGAATCGGAGGTAATCATATGATTGAACCAACGCCGTTTCACGGCGGCTGTGGAACATTTTCTGATGTGTTCTTTCTATTTTAATTATATATTTGAAAATTTTGAATATTGATTCAGTTTTGAAATTTTGATTATACAGAAAATGACGGCCTTGAAGAAGGCGTACGCAGAGATGATACTAAACACGGCAAAGGAGGCGGCGGTGCGAGTTTTGGCGTCGGAGAAGAGAATGCTCCGGTTTCAACAAGATCTGCGTCGCGCCAACGAAGAGGCGCTTCGATTGCTTCTTCGCTTGAAGCAAATCACCGATGCTAAGGTATACTTCAAATCTCCAGCGAACTCGATTTGGTTTGATTTGGAATGTTATGACCCGTGCACCTTTTTGTGGAATTTGAATTTGAACTTTTAGTTGCTAATCAATGTAGCATAGAGCCTTTGTATGTTGTTTGAGGTTATCAATCCTGTATTGATGATAGTGGTGATCGGATGTGATCAGTAGCATGATAAAAGTAGACATCCGTTTCTTGTGCGACGTCTGAACTCTTTCATTTTGTGACTGTAAGTGAACGTGATTTAATAGGGATCTAAGTTGTTAATAACGAAGCTACTAAACAGAAATTTTCATCATCATCATCATAGAAGTTTGTATTTTGCCGCAAATTTCTGTAAGGTTTACTAATACACTCAATTTGAGATATGTCGTCAATTCCACGCATCTTCTTGTTTCTGTTGGTGCAAGCCAGTATTGTATGATTACCTGTTGTTTTCTTTTCTGAAGATAATTGAAGCGGAGATAAGATCCTCAAGCCAGCAAAGTAGGATTGATGTGCTTGAAGCTCAGCTCCAGGAGGCAGAGGGTGTCATAGTCGATCTTAGAGAAGAACTGAAATGGGTACGTGATAAGTTGCAGAAGGTGAGGAATGAACAAACCAAGCCTTTGAATGGAAAAATCACCGAGAGTGAGTTGCCTAACCCAATTGCATCATCAGTGCCCATCCCAAATTCTCTTTCTAATTCAGGAGTTCAAACTGTGGCAACTTTCAACGTGAAAAGAAGGGCATTGGGTCAAGGTGCTTCGGACAAAAAGTGCTGCGATACAAAAGAGAACACTGAGCAGTTGCTCGGGTCCCTTTTTGAGAATGATTCTTCTGTTAACAGTGATTTAGCTCCCATAATCATGGAGGCAGAATCTTATTGCAGCAGATATCCGCATAGAGTTCCTCCATTGAAAAGAAACTTGATGCCTGCTGACTCGCCTGCTAGAGAAGTAGTTGAGTTATTAAAAAAACCAAGTGATAGGGATGGAAGGAAGTGCTGTAAGCCCTCTCCTAAAATCAAGAAGAAGAAAAGGACTTCCACTGGAGAAGAAATACGAAGACGTGGTAAACTCCAGGCACTACAAAAGAGAAAGGCCCAGTTTAGAAGATGCAAAGCTAAATGCCGGACTTATCCCAGTCAGCTTATGAAATCTAACCAACCACCTTCTACACTTAATTCTTGCAGAAGAATTTCTGTAAATGAGAATGTTAAATTAACTGAATGTTTACCTGTCCTTCCCTGTATCAAAGCTGCCAATAGTTTGACGAAGAAGAGTTCCAGTGAACAGGAAGAAGAGATTCAACGAGACCGCTGCTTTGTAGATGACCAGATGATTGCTCACGAAGAGATAAGAGAAAGAAAGGAACAAAATGGCAGTGGAATTCCTGAGTCACCAAACCCTGATCCTGATCAGCACGCAATGTCTTGTCAACTGTCTTCACTTGTCTATTTTTCCAAGGCCTACCCATTTTCACTCCATGGTAGCGTGAACTCTAGTGAAGATCAGTCAAATGGTTCTGCAAATGAGGTTAAGTTGAAGTTGTTTCCACGTTTGGATCCAGGTTTAACATTGATTAAAGGCGGTGCAAACCCTATATCTGACTCTAAAGGATTTCCCCTGAGTGTTAAAGTGCTTAATAGATCTACCACTATCCAAAATGATACAGAAGTCTTTGGGTTAGCTGATCAGTTGTTGAAACAGGAAGATGCTGCTACCTCAAATTCGAAAGATTCATGCCTCAATATAAACTCTGACTTGATAAACCTGCCAGTTATATATTCTGGCTTAAAAGATGCCAGAGACTGGAGAAAAAATATCGAGAATGTATCAGTTGCTGATTTTGAAGACGTCAAAAAATTCGAGGGATCTAATGTGTCTCGTAATCAAGAGGAGGACAGTGATTTGCTTCTTAGGTGCAACTTCCAAAGGAAACGCAAGAACGAAGCTTTGAGCAGCCCAGATCAAACAGGTCCGCTTGAGATGGATAATGCGAAAAGAAGAGCTGGGGAAAAGCAAATTGTTTCACCAAAGCGACACATCTCTAGTTTGGTTAATGAATCTTCAAAGGACAGCTGGCTAATGTCTCAGATTGCACGTCAGGTTGGTTTGCTTTCATCTCTCTGTTACCTAGTCTATTTATTTTAAGAGTATGCTTTGAACTTTAGAAGTATATATCGGACAGGAATATGATTTTTCCTAGTTTAACTTATTAGGCTGGACGTAATTTAACTGAATTTTAATATGAAGGGGCTTTCTTCTCAAGTATTAGATAAATTACTAGTTCCTTAACATAACTATCCTGACTTAATGGCAGCTACTACATTTGCCAATCATCTTATGCAAATTTTGGTAATCATAGTTGTTTCCACGTGATTGTTGAGTGTATGTTTATCAAAATGATAATCTCTGCCTTGTTATGATTATGCAGCTTATTTCTTTATCGGGGAAAAAATGGTGGCAGTGACGGTAACTATTACTCGGGCGGTCGGGCCCAAACTAAAGTTACATCTGTTGCTCGGCTTGATTGACGCCAATATTCACCTTGGAGGATTCTAACACGAATAGCAGCCGGCATAGGAGGAGATGAGTTATATTGATCTTTGAGTGGCAGTTTACATTCTAAAACTATATGTCATCACCATTACTTCTCTTCTAAAAAGCAGAGGAAAATCGAGCTGACACCTTGTTGGATAAGCTCAAGATTTGTATGTCTTCCATTAGTCAATCCATTGATGACTGGCTCAAAGTTTCCAACGCTCTTTATTTCTCTCTTACTGTTGTCCTCACTTCCCTGGTCTTCATTGTATCTTCATTCTGGTTGCCTATACCAGTTAGATTTTGTCACCTTTTCTAGTTATATTGACCTTTTCTGGTTATAGTTCGTCTCATATATTGAATCAGAAGATAAATTTCTATTCAATTTGAAGATATTTTATTAGTGAGCTGTTCTACGGAGAATAGGATAACAGGGGCTCTGGAACATTTAGTTTTTAGTCCAAGCACAACATTGTCATCCTCGAGAGAGCATCTTCAACTTATAGGGTCAAGTTTCGGGTTCTAGTGCCCGGAAATTGTAGCTCTGTGATTGACATGATAGGAAATGGAATCTATCCGGATATAATAAACATACCAATAAAAAAATTGAGATAAAAAAGAACACATAAGATTTAACGTAAAAAATTTCTTAGAGAAAAAATTACGGGTAAAAATAAAAAACTTTTTGCTATAGAAAACAAAGAGTACAAAAGGAAGATTTCACAATCAACACTAAGAATTAATACACGAGGTTATGAGAAAGATTTTGAGATTTTTAAAACCTTAAGCATATGTCTCTTAATATAGCTTTAAATGAAGCTTATAATACTCTCACCCACTTCCGATGTGGGATAGAAATCTAACAATCTCCCACTTAGAGATTTGATTGAGAATCAATCAATCTCCACATCGATCTTTCTATCTTAATATTTCTCTACTGCCTATGCCTCTACTAAGCCATATAAGGATCTATACTATATAAATTTATCAGTATTGATTGACTTTGTTAGTGCATCTGCTAGATTCTCTTTTATGCGAATTTTTTGCATGTCTACAATTCCATCTTCCACCACTTCATGAACAAAATGATATTGAACTCCTATCAGGGTGTTTGGTTTATCTACTGGAATAGATAAGGAATAATATAGTTATTCTTAAGAATAGAATAGATGAAAAATAGAATGGAATGGATATTACTTAGTTTGATTCATTCCTAAGAATTTTTAATGATGATGTATGTCAATATTTAGTTTGAAAATATAAATTTGGAATGACAAAAGGATAACTAACAAAAAGACCAAATTAGCTATTATAGTCCCTACTAACTACATTCTTCTTCTTCTTCTTCTTCTTATTATTATTATTATTATTATTATTATTATTCACCACTACAATTCCAAGAATAACTAAAGATAGGAGAAGGGGGTCTTTAGATATTATGAAAACTCAAGAATAACTAAACCTTGAGATTATTTATTTTGTATAATTTTTTCAACTAAACAAAGTAACAACCTATCACTAGGAATAGATGAAGAATGGAATAGCCATTCTTCTTAACCAAAGACCCCATATATGCTTAGTGCTGGAATGAAAAGCTAGATTCTTTGTAATATGCAAGACACTCTGACTATACAAAGGAATTTTCTCTTGTAGGTGCCTAAGCTCCTTTAAAAACCTTTTTATCTAGATTGATTCCTTGCAAGCTTGTGTAGTTGCCATATACTCAGCTTCTGTTGTAGATAATGCTACAATTGTCTGTAATTTAGATACTCAGCTCATAGCTCCACCTGCAAATATAAACACATAACCTGTAGTGGATTTTCTTCTATCAAGGTTGCTTACAAAATTAAAATCAACATATCTTTTGATAATAAATTCATATCCTTTATAACATAAAGTGACATTTAAGGTCCATTTATACCTCAGGATCCTCTTTATAGCCTACCAGTGTTCTCTACTAGGATTCACCATGCAACGACTAACCACTTCTACTGCATGTGCAATGTTTGCTCTTGTGCAAATCATAACAAATATTAAACTTCTTACAGCTGATGCATATGGTGCTCGAAACATCTCCTTCCTCTCTGCATCAATGCTAGGGTTTTCCTTGAGGATATAACTTAAAATTAACTAGAAGAGGGGTCGAGATTGACTTTCAATCTTGCATATTGAAGCGTCGCAAGATTTTCTTCTAGTAATTCTTTTGAGAAAGCCTAATCTTCTTATTATTTCTATCTTGGTAAATTTGCATCCCTAGAATCTTGTTTGCTAGTCCTAAATCCTTCATTTCAAACTCCCAACTAACTGAGCTTTCAAATCTTGAATACAATCTTTTTTTAGGCTTGTAACTAATATGTTGTCAACATACAACAACAATATAATGAATCATTATTACCAAATCTCTTGAAATATGCACAAGGTTTACTCTAAATATGTTGAATCCACAAATCATTATGAAGGAATCAAATCTTTTGTACCAACATCTTGGTGTCAGTTTTAAATTGTACAAAGATTTGTTCAATTTACAAACTAAGTTCTCTTTCTCTAGTTTTTCAAAACCTTTTGGTTGATACATGCAAATATCTTCTTCAAGATCTCTATGAAGAAATGCAATCTTTACATCTAACTATTCTAAATATAAATCAAATGTAGCACACATAGTTAAGACAATTCGAATTGTATTAAGACGAATTACAGATGAAAAATTTTCTGTAAAGTCAATGCCTTCTTTTTGAGCATATCCTTTTGCTACTAATCTTGCATGGTACCGCTCTACATGATCATCACTGTTACGTTTGATCTTGTATACCCATTTGTTGCCAATGGGCTTTTTCCCTTGTGGTAGTGAGATAAGATTCCATGTCTTCTTCTTATGAAGAGCTTCTATTTCTTTCTACATTGCTACCATCCAAAGTGATGCATTTAAACTATTTGCTACTTCTCAAAATGTTGATGATTCTCCATCTTCTGTTAGGAGACATTATGCAACATTGCCCTCCATAATATAATCATAATGTCAAGTTGGAGTTCTCCTTCATGGTTTGATTGTTAAACTTTTATATTTTTATGTTCAACCTATTCTTGCTCCTCATGATCTGATATAGTTTCAATAGAATCTTTCTGTTTAATCTTCCTTTCTTTCTGAAGCATTACAACTTCAGAATTTTCTTCAAACATGTTAATTTTGATCTTTCTCTTGCAGTTTATTTATCTTCTACATATATCACTTCTCTACTAATGACGAGCTTGTGAGCAGTGGGATTCCACAGTCAATACCCTTTAACTCCATCAGCATACCCCATAAATCTACATTTTCTGGATTTTGGATATAGTTTTATGATATCTTGGGTATTATACGTTATGAACACAAGACTTCTAAATGTGTAATTGAGAATAATTTGTTGGTTTATCGATCTATATCTCCATCAGTGTCTTCAGATCAATCGATCTTGTTGATGATCGATTAATCACATAGCAAGCAGTCTTCATTGCTTTTGCCTAGAAAGACTTTGCCATACTTGCAGATCTTAACATGGCTCTAGTTCTTTCAATTAGAGTTCTGTTCATTTGCTCTATTACTCTATTTTGTTGAGGAGTGTAAGGCATCATGAATTGACGTTTGATGCCTTCTCAATTACAAAAATCAATGAATTCATCACCAGTATATTTTCCACCATTATCAATCTTAAGGTACTTGATTTTCTTCCCTGTCTCTAACTCAATTTGTGCTTTAAATGTTATAAAGGTTTGAAATACGTCTCCCTCTCTCTTGATAGGAGACACCCAACATCTTCTGGAATAATCGTCAACAAAAGTCACAAAGTACCTTGCTCTACCTAGAGACATAATTAGTGCTTACCATACATCATAGTGAATTAATTCTAGAATATCTTTACTTCTAGAATTCGATGCATTAAATTTCAATCTATGTTGCTTACTTGTAATACAGTGTTCACAGAAGGGTAACGACACCTTATTAAGACCAAAGAGTAATTTTTGCTTAGCAAGAATCTTCAATCCTTATTCTGACATGTGTCTAAGTTTATGGTGCCATAATTTCGTTGCATTTTTTGCAGAACTAATCAATGCAACATATGCATTTGTTGCCATAAACGTCTCTCCCATAACCTTGTATAAGTTTGCAGCTATGCTTTCCACCTTCATTACCACAATTGCTCCCTTGATCACCTTCATAACTCCATTTTGAATGGAGGTCTTGCACCCAATTTTATCCAATTATCCTAAAGACAATAAATTTTTCTTCAAACCCTTCACATGTCGCACATTTTGAATAGTATGAATTGTATCATCATACATCTTTAACTTGATGGTGTCAATCCCAACAATCTCCCAAGTATGGTCATTTCCTATGTACGCAGATCTTGTAGAAATAGATTTATAAGTGTGCCACCAATCTCTACAAGGAGTCATATGTCACGTTGCTCCTGAATCCGTTATCCAAGCATCAATGAGCTCTATTCTGCCCTTGAACACCGCTGTTACTTCATTGTATAACATTTCTCCATTGGCAACACATCCTTGAGAAGTTGATGCTCTAAAGGCCTTGCCTCTACCCTTCCTAAATCGACATTTCACTTTTAAAGTGTCATCTCTTGCCATATTTGTAACACTTGAGATTTTTCTTACTTCTGGATTTTGACCTTCGTTATTTGTGACCCCTAGTGGAATCACGCTTCACTGACCATCCTCTTGTCATTGATAAGGCTTCCACTTGATGTGAACTTATTAGCCTTTCTTCCTCGTTGATGCATCTGCCTTCTTTTTCAAGAACTGAAGCAACATCATCATCAAATACCAAAGTATCTGTGAGGATATTATTAGTTAAATTTAATGATGAGTTGGTTATATGAATATGGAAGACTATGAAATAGAATCTCCACACGTTCAGTTGGATTTACATTATGTCCCAACTTTGAAAGTTGAGAGCATAAAGAGATCAGAGTATTGATATGCTTTGTTATTGAAGTAGATTCAAACATTCGGAGTGGGTAGAGTCTCCTCTTCAGAAAAATTTTGTTGTGAGAAGACTTAGCTTTATATAACTTTGTAAGATGAGCTTGTATCTCTTTGGCTGTTTTCTTTTTCTCTATACTTTGCAAAAGATCATCCGATAGATCAAGATGCAAATTAGACATGATCAAAGCATCTATTTGTTTCCATTTGACGTCATTTGTGAAATCCACTGGCCTAGTATTGATGACCTCTAAGTAGTTATTTTTTACTGATATTGCCTTCATCTTCAATTTCCATAACAAGAACTTTGTCTTGTCAAACTTTGTAATATCAAAATTGATCGACATTGCTTCTATTACAAGAATCAACACCCACTCTCTCACATTAAAAAGGGAAACCACCTCGAGTTACCTCCACTTAGTATGTAATAAGACTATAGTACATCAGAAAAGTTTCTAGGAAAGGCTAGATGGGTCACAAATAGTCCCATTTAAAATTCAATCTCCTTACACAGAGATTTTCCTAGACATGCACTCAATCACCTCAAATACCAAACAAAAATGCCCAAAAAATGACAACAAGAACTTGAGAATATAACCACTCTTAACTCGCAAGAACACCAAAGAAAAACTCGCTTTCTAATATAGAAGATTAGACTATGCTATAACCATAGAGCATACTTAAGCAACTTTTGGACTTTGATACCACTAATAAGAGATCGACTCCACCTGGATGAAACAAACACGCCAATAAAAGAAATTGAGATAATAGGGAACACACAAAATTTAACGTGAAAAATTCCTTAACAAATATGAGAAAAAACGACGGGCAAGAATAGAAAACTTTCTACTATAGAAAATAAAGATTACAAGGGAAGATATCACAATCCACACCAAAAATTAATATACAAGATTATAAGAAAGAGATTTTGGGATTTTTAAAACCTTAAACATATGTCTGTTTATATAGCTTCAAATGAAGCTTATACTTTCACCCACTTCGGATGTAGGATAGAAAACCAACACAATAAAGATTCCCTAACCTAATAAAAGATGCCTAATATTGATTAATGTTTCATCCATTGTCATTAGATTAGACATGTTTAGATTATTTGTTGTTTTCGTTTTTAAATTGAAGAATTAAATTAATTTTTTTCTATTTTTATTTTTTTAATTTTCTTAAGTTTTGAATTTTGATTTTACAATATGAGTTAATATTAATCAAATATATATTATTCAATTATGAATTATAATTTATTGAATTAATTTAATTTTAATATATTATTTAATCTTTAAAATAATATATTTGTTAATTTAAATAGAATAAAATAATGTTCTGGTAATAAACATTATATCAGATATTCAAACATAATTAACCATTTCATCAGTTTTATTTAGTTATTATTATTCGTATATTAATAAACAAAATTACAACAGTGTGACTCAAAAGGGTCGAAAAAGGTGTGGATGAAGGGTCTTGTGTTGAATCATTATGTCTCATTTTAATATCTTGTGTAAGATACCAATCATAGCAGGCATGCTCGCCAATCGCCAATCGCCAATCGCCGTCGCCATGCTTGGTGTTACTCCGGCAAAACCTGCACTCGTGCTGTTAAATGGCCTTTTTCCTCTCCAACCTTTAATCATTTTAACATCATGCCAGTTTCCTTTCCTTCTAAACTTTTAGTAGGCACTTTTGGATTTGGTGTTGGGCTTGTGCTCTAAACTTTTTGTTCATTTTCAATGACAGAGCTTTATTAATTAAGCGCCTAAATTTCGTTAAACCAATAATATTTAATCAATAAAATAAAACAGGTGCAGAATGTATTTAGTTTAGTAGATCTTTTGACAACAGTTCTCAATCTAATTATATATCAACACAGAAGCTGAAGGGAAAACCAAAATAATTTTAAAATATTTTTATGGAATTAAATATAACTCCTAACATTTTAGACTATTCAACTAAGTCTCTTAATCTTTGTTTAAAAAAACCATTCATTTGAATAAAAACTAAAATTTTTAATCTTATTGAGATTAGTACTTTAATTGAACATTTGAAATGCCAAGTAAAATATTACACTAGAATTAAACTCCGTATTTTATACCTTTTTATAATTTCTTTCAATGTTACTTTTAAATTAATGTAATTAATTATCTAATATGCAATTGCTATTTTCACTAATACAATTTTAAATCATTTTACTTAATATATTCTTTTTTATTATATTTGTAATAATTTACTATCAATTATTTTAAATAATTTCCATCAAATTAATAAGTACAATATTCTATAGACGTAAACTTTTATTTTTGCAATATTAAATAACTTTTGACAATTTTATAACTTTATAATGAATACTAAAATAGATTAATTTTATATTAAATAATTATAAAGAAATAGTTAAAACATGAATCAGTTGCATTTATTTTTTGATTTGCCTTGTGAACCGTATGCTTGTAACAAAATTTTCTTAACTTCAATCGGCTAGGCATATTACGTTGACATTTTTGACTAACATATTTAGAAATACTTGTTATTTTCTCATTCGAACACAATTACTACATTTCAAATACTTGTTGACTTCTTGTTAACACTCATTTGACTACAATTAATACATTCCAAAATTATCATTACTCAGTTCTCTTTATCTCACTCACGAGCCTCTATGTAGCTAGAGATATTTTTGTCCATATCAATCCAAATTTAGATGCTCAAATATAATTTCAACACAAATCAATTTTTCAGGTACAACAAAAATTTGTATTATCAAATGATGTCAGAGGGATTTACTGGAAATTTCATTTTTGAGTCTAATTAGTAACTTTTTTTAAAAAAATATATTGTGAATATTTATTATTAAAATTTTAAAAAATAGTTATTGTATATTCATGTTTAAAATAAAATTTAATGCAAATTAAACAAAAAAATTAATTTAAAAGCTGTTATTATTTCACATAAATGATTGATTAGTTGTAGCTATCTTATTTTAAATTTTTCATCATCTTCTTTCATAATATACCCTCCTCAAAAATCATAAATTAATATCAATTCCTTTTTTAACAATATATAATTATGACAAAGTGTAAAATAATTTTTATAATAAGTAATAATGT
>JANITW010000008.1:15128838-15144071 GCA_027564335.1 Erythroxylum williamsii | reverse complement strand
GAACTTCGCTTCAGTTTTAGACCCTCTTAAGGCTTGAATTAGATCGGGAAGTCTTCATGAATATTGTAGTAGAAGTTTAGAGCTTTCTAAGGGTATATCATTTGTCTCATTCGGAGTTAGGGTTAAAAAGTTATGAGGATTAGAACACATTCAGTTACTGTTCATGATGCAAGTTTTACTGTTCCATTGGTTATTATCAGAGCAGTGCATTCAAGTGAGTTTTTACCTCCTTTAGTGATGGAGTTAGCCTTAGCATCCTTCATGAGATTTGTATTTTATTTTGTTATCTTTCCATGAAGGTATAGTATGCACATATTGGAGCTGGGAATAAGAAGTTATGAGAGTTGAAAGATGATAGTTGCAAGTGGTTTTGAGGATGAGAGGTTTGAAGTTTGGAAGAAAGGCGTGTCCGTTAAACGGACACGAATGTCCGTTAAACGGACAGCCTTGGGTGTCAAAACATTCCTTAACCTGCCCATGTCATGTCCATTTAACGGACATTTACGAAGCATTTGGTACCCATCCACCCAAATGTGTCCGTTAAACGGACATGGCTGTCCATTTAACGGACAAGCACGGGAAAAATGACATTTTGGACATTGTTAGAGGCTGAATCTCGTTTTGTGATCTTCATGAGAGTTGTAGATCTAGATGTCTAATTTCAAATGGTGTAAGAACTAACACAATCTGATATCTAAATTAAAAGTTATGAGAATCGCGCCAAAAGAGTTTCATTTGGATTTAGGAAGTGAGTATGGTCTAATCGTTTGGGCATAAATCACTCATACGACCTCCAATTGAGGTGAGATTTGCACCATTAGCTTCCTAAGACATATATCTTTCTTGATATGAAAATTGGTATCATTTTGAGTCAAATTACAAAAGTTTGCATTAAAACAAGTGAGAGGTCGGTTTGGAGATCATATTTGGAGTATGAACTATGTTAGGCTTTTTGAGCATAACTTGAGTTATATAACTCCGTTTGAAGTGATTCTTGTTGTGAAATGAACTTGAGGCATAGAGATACAACTTAAATGAAGAAGTTAACTTATGATTTTGATGTTTAAATAGTGTACGCTCACCACGAATGTGGAGTTACAGCTTAGGACCCTACAAGGTTATAAGCACAAGGTTTATGATTATGCAGTTTTAATGTCAAAACAAGTCTATTTTTGTGGTGAGGAATCTCTCCCTCGTGGGATGCGTGTCCGGGCGTCACGTAGGACGTGGGACCCGTGATTCACCGGGGTGGGGTTCCAACATTTAAAGCTTTTGGCTTTAAGGGATTTTGTTATGAGTGAAAAGCCTCTTATAGTTGGTTATTTGAAGCAAAATAAAGTCAAAAAATCTTAGAAAATCTTAGCAAGCTGATTATTTTGGATTCACATGGGAAAAGCTTACCAACCATTCTCATCATGCTTATGGAAGAATCATAGTCTAATTCAAAGTTAATGATATTAAAGTGGATTTGCTAGACTCAAATTATCAGACCATGCACCTCAACATTCTTAAGACAGCTATGATCATCACATATATGTTTTAGACAAGAACATTGTAGAATAATCTCACAAACCTTAGTAGAAACATTACCAAAACTTAGATTATTTGTGGGGATTTCAACTCAACCTTATAAAAATCAAAGGCTCAAGGCAACTAAAATTTAAAAAAATTTTCAACAAATTTCAATGATTATGGGGAAGTACTACACTTGAGTGATCTAAAATACATTGGACATACTTTCACTTGGTCTAATAAACAAAGCTCGAATTGGTTTATTATAAAGAATTTAGGTAGAGCATTTGCCAATGTTAATTGGATAACTCAATTTCCTAACAACATTGCCAAGTTTAAAGATCCCCTTTTCTATGGGGACCAACCAATTTATATGTGTTCAAAAACTAAAAGCTATAAAAAAAGCTCAAGCTGTTAAACTCTTTAAAGGGATCCTTGACTAGAACTATTCTAAAATCTACCAAAAGGGAACTTGAAGCTATCCAAACTGAAATTGGTCTCATCCCAAATGATCCATTACTTCTTAACAACAATCATGTATCTCTACTTCAGTAAAGGGCTAGGGTCAATTGGATTAAATATGGTGACAATTGCAAAAAATTATTTTTCAACACTATCCTTGCAAAGAAAAACCATAATAAAATCTATTCAACCACCTCTAAAGATGGTTCATAGTTACAGAATTACCATGACATCCAATAAGAAGATGTTGGACCCTGCTTGTTTCTGGAATCTAACTCTTGTGAAATCATGAAACTTGAGCTTTCTCTGATACCACACATGTTGGATCCCATTTGCGGAGCCCAACTTCGAATGTCTTAAACCTTTTGCTTAAAACCCTGTAGGTTATTTGCTGACATTCCACAATAGTGGTGAGCGCATATTAATCAAACATCAAAATCACAACTTGACTTCTTCATAGAAATTAGAGCTCTAAGCTTCTATTTTGTTTTGAAGTAAGAATCACTTCAATCGGAGTTATATACCTCAAGCTATGCTTAAAATTCCAAAGCGTGTTTATACCTTAATCATGCTCTCTAAACCTACCTCTCACTTCTTTACAATCAAACTTTTTGCAATCAAATCCCAAAGATCCCAATTTTCATAGAGAGATAAATTCATTTCTTAGGAATCTATCGCTTCAAGAATCACTTCATTTAGAGGTCAGACGAGGGAGTTATGACCGAACGAATCTAACATATTCATAACCTCAATGATGCAGAAACATGTTTTAGCGCGATTGTCATAACTTTCACCACAAATGTCTGTTTGCTTTTGTTTTTGGACCATTAGAAATACGACTTCTAGATATAAAACTTTCATGTACACCACAAAGTCAGATTCTGCATCTAAGATGGTAAATATCCGCGATTTCATGAAGCTGTCCCGTGAATGTCCGTTTAACGGACATGCATGTCCGTTTAACAGACATTGTTGGGCCAAAATGCATTTTCTCACCCGAGAAAGTCTGTTAAATAGACATCAAGTCCATTAAACGGATATGGACGATGCTAGGGGTCCTTTTTGACCCATAAAGGTCTGTTAAACGGACCTAAAGTCCGTTAAACGGACATGGGGGTTTCCAAAACCCCTCCAAACCCTCTCCAATGCTTCCTACCTCCAATCTAACATCATATACACTTATAATCTTCACAACTTCACTTATTCCAATGCCAAAACACTTCATAACAACTCAAACAACATATTCATCTCATCAAACTCTCAATTCTTAATTCATTTGGTTCATCAAATCCACAATTCCCATTATAATCATAGCTGTCATACACACAAAAATCCTAAGTAGCATCCCAACTGGTAACCATCATATCTCTTCATTCCGATGTCCAAAAATTACAAGCTTTATAACGTCGGAAAGATAACAGGATCATCTACAACTTCAAAGAAGACCATTTTTACTAATTCTACCCAGATTTTTCCAGAATTTCCCTTGAATCCTAAACACAAATCTTACCCTTATGAAAAACTTGAACTTTGCCCCAAATTCACTTCCTTAGCTAATACACCATCATTATTATCCATTCAAATACTAATCCTTCTTTTCCATATCAATTCAGTTGGATTACTTCTTTAAGCGTACTTAATTTCAACTACCAATAGAAGTTCATCAAATCATCACTTTATTCAAAACATCTCATGATTATCATCATAACATTCCAATCTTTCTTGTCCATATTGCCTCACTTATATATATATCAATTCATATGCAAAGTTCATTAACTCACATGGATCGCTTCTTCAAATGTACTTAATTCCCATTTAACCTCATCCTTAATTAATCCATATTTTAACTCCACTTTGATCCATACCTAATTTCGCATTCAACAGTGACAATCATCCATGCACAGTTTCACATTTCATTATCATCATACACAATTCCATAATTCATATCCATACGTAATTCCATATTTCATTAACATCATATATAAGATTTTACAAGCTCCAATGGCATTTCCAAGCCATGTTACAATATTTCACAAAATCACAAATTACATCATTCAATTGCTTAAAATGCAATTACAAATTTGTATTTACATCAATTATTCCAAAACACTACAAAACATACAAAGTCCAAAATAATGCCTTAGTTCTCTCTCTATTTCTTGGTCAACACCTGAATTGGGGAAAAAGAGTGGGAGTGAGCTTTAAAAGCCCATGGGTAATATGCTTATAACAAAATAACAAGCAAAACCTTTCAAAAGTTCTTAATCATGAAAAAATTCTTGTTGAAATCCATAAAACACTTGTTTCTCAAATTCTCATCATGTATTCAAATTCACAAATCACAAAACATGAATGCATCAACTTATTCAAAAATCATGAACACATAAGCACATAAATGGTTTAGGTAGATCCATAAACATGACGAATTACACAATTCCATATAATGGTCCTGTGTAGTCATAAACTTGGGAAGTCCTTGAAGGAGATCCGTGCTACTAGCGGGCAGGCGAGAGAAGCCTTTTTCTTAGGTCAACGTGTACGTGACGGTTCTTGGATGGACTACCAAAACCCACATAACATGTAATTCAAAGCTTGTTGCCACAAATGACATTTTTTGAAAAACTTGATTCCATGTACGTGATATATTCCGAAAACCATGTTCGAAAACATAAAATCATAATCTTGCAATCTTTTCAAAAGAAATGTTTTTCATAAATCATCATAAATTTCACATAGCAACATGTAGCAATTTCACAATGCATTCATAGCAATAATGCAACAAATATGACGCAATTTGAAATCATTTTCTTCAATGGCTTTCAAAGGAAACATTTATGGCTCCTAATTTCTGCTATAAATAGGATACCCACCTTAAATCCTTGCTTATAAACTTGTTCAACATGCTTCCCCTCTTGCTCCTCTTCCCTCTCTAGCTTACCTTCATGTCCTTCATCAACATTCACAAAATCCCCAAATCAATGGTGATTCAAATTAACAAACCCATAACATAGAATCACCAAAATTCAACTTATAAAACACAAACCCATATCATTCTTATACTATCTAAACCATACCCCTTTCAAAAACTCAACAAATCAAAAACACTCTTACCTATATCTTCACCCAAAATCGACATTTCTGGATTCTTTAGGAAGCTCTCAAGCTACTCCACCTTTTTCCTTCATGAACAACTTGAAAAATCACCCTTGAGGACCTTGAAAAATCGAACCCTAGCTCTTCTTCCTTCTTTCTCCTTCCTCTCCACCGACCCTCTCTCTCATTTGTCTCTTTTATTTGGTCTTTCCCTCTCATTTTCGTGGGTCACTCTCCCTTATATACTAACCCACATGCCATGTCATTAAATGAATTGTAAAAGACCCTTATGCCCTCCATGTTAGCCTTCCAACTTAAAACACCTAAGCACTCTTCCAAGTTTGCCCTCTTACATTTTTAACATTTTAATTTCAACACTTTAATTTAACTCAATCCAATCAATATATCTCATATGTTCTTACTCAAATTTATATGCTAATTAATCACATTAACATGCTAATTAAGTCCTCAAAATCATAAAATATAACCAAGCCTCAAAATTCATCAAATCAAGAATCATCCAAATCAAGAATCATCTCATTTGGATAACTAAGGATTAAGTTATGGCTAAAACTCCGAAGCATACTCCATGAACATATTTCACTTGAAATTTCCTGCTTTTTAACTTCAACATATCACATAAAATCCATCTTATATCTAAACCATATTTTTCATTTCATTTCAAATTCATGAATTCTCCTTTCTTTATACATGAATAATCATGAACAACTTCTCATTTAATAGACCTCACTTCCAAGAAAGGTTCAGGGCCCAACATGGATATTTAAATCACCCAAACTAAATATTTCACATTCTTTTTATGCATAATTTGTCCTAGCATTCGTGTTGAATCAACAGGTAAATAGCAATGTTACCGATATTTGTTATTCAAATCAATGGTATTGAGTTGTACCCCTATTTTGCTTTGTTCCACTGCATCATTTGGTATCATAGCCAAAGTCCATCTCTGTGATTATGGCACCATGAAAGACTCGCCAAATGGGAGAGGTGTATGGCCGTGACGAGATTGAACAATTGGTTGCCTAGATCATGGATCGCTATATAGATACTTCGATAGAATATATAACGATGAGATTCAATGAGGTATTGGGGACTTTGAATATTCTTGGTTGTCACAAGAATCTAGTACTTGTAGGTACCGATGATGACTTTGACGATGGAGAGGATGATAAGTATTTCGACGAATCTGGGCATAGGCATCCTAGAGTGCATGTAGAGAGAGATCAACGAAGATGGAAAGCTAGAATAAGGACAATAATTATTGAGTTCTATGGCAATCTACAACCTGAAGAGTTCCTAGATTGGCTGGATACTATAGAGGAAATTTTGGATTTCAAAGTTATACCTGAATATAAACGGGAGCAATTGGTGGCTACTAGATTTCAAAATAGGGCCATAAGTTAGTTGTAACAATTAAAATTAACCTGAAAAAGATTGGGTAAGTGTAAAATCGTCACGTGGGAGAAGATGAACAAATATATGTGTGTCGATTTTTCGCCCTGCAATTTCCAACGATTGATGTAACAAAAGTTGCAAAATTTGAAGCAAGGCACGAGATCAACAGATGAATATACTACTAAGTTCTATCAACTCCTAATCAAAAATGAGATTCACGAAACTAAAGAGTAGTTGGTGGCGAGATACATTGGCAGGATAAGAATGTAGATCCAGTATATAGTTAACATGTTAGATCCAGTTTCTATTTTGAAAGTGCATTAGGAAGCGTTGATGGTGGAGAAATAGCAACGACGCACAAATTCTGATACAACAAGAAGTGCTATTGGTGGCAATGGCAATAAAAGTAGTGTTGGTGGCAATGGTGGTAATCGTGCAGATGCTGGTGGTTTTATTAATGATCCTACTAGGTTCAACAAACCTTGAATTAGTGGAATTAAATGTTTTGGTTATGGTGAAATGGGGTAAAAAAATGAAGATTGCAAGAAGGCAAGACAAAGGGCTCTCTTTGTAGATAATGATGAGGGTGACGACAAGGAAGACATGTATGTAAGAGAGGAGCCTACGTTTGATACTGATGTTATTGACCATTGAATTTTTTTTCTTGATGAATAAGCATGGTTTAAATGATTTTTGAGGTTTTGATAGGTTAAATTTTTTGAGCTAATTATTATGTCAAGTTAATAGGATTTATTGAATGGGTAAGTGGAATTAAAGTGTTAAGGTTATAAGAATGTTCAAGGGTATTTTTGGCAAGACACTTAAGGTTAAAAAAATATAAGCCTATAAGGAAGGGTAAAATGGAATTTTTGGACTTATTAAGGGTAGAAATAGAAGAAGAAATGTTGTCTTGTTCTTTTAAGAAGGGAAAAACGTGATTTTGATGGAGAGAAAGAAGAGAAATACGAAAACAAAGAGAGGAGAAGAGAGTTTTGGTGGTTTGAGAGAAAAGAAGAGAGTTGAGCTAGGGTTTCATCATTTCTTAGTTTTTGAAAGAGATTTTGAAGTGGTTCAAGAAGAGAAAAGGGTAGATAAAGAGAAAAGGGTAGATAAAGAGAAAAGCTTTCATTAGAGCCAAGAAACTCTTCATTTGGTGAAGAATCAAGGTAAGATCATTTTAAATCTTTTGAATTTTTAAAAGGTTTTAGTTCATGGAGTTTAGAAATTGCATGGGTTTAAGTATTTTAGAATCAATAGTGATTTTGCATCGTAGGATTTTCAATTGGATTCCTATTGAATGGGGTTTTGTCATTGATGAAGAAAATTAAAAAAGGCAAAAGGAGCAAGAGGAGAGGCATTTTGAGCAAGTCTTTAAGTAAGGAATTCGAGGTGGGCACGTGTTTATAATAGAGTAAATAAACCACTAATTTTTTCTTTGAATCAAAGAAGTTTAATGATTTCAATTGCATCATAAGTGTTGCATTTATTGCTTCTTAAATGAATTGATAAATTGTTATATGTTTGATATATGAATTGTGTGATGATTTATGAAAAGACTTTGAAAGTGATTTTTGAGAAGATAACATGTTTATGAAATAATGTTTTTGAAATATCTCATGTTTATGAAAAGTCAAGTTTTAGCAAAGTGCCATTTTGGGCAACAAGTTTACAAGTTATGAAATACATGTTATGTGGGTTTGGTTTGGTCCATTATGTTGTCAAGTGCACTTTGACTAAAGGCTTCTCCTGCCTGCTCGCTAGTGGTATGGAGCTCCTTCATGGACTCCCCTAAGTTCACGGCTACGCAAAACCATTATGTGGGATTGTGTTAATACATTCTGTTCATAACTACACAGGACCATTATTTAGGAATGTGTTAGTTCGTTCTATTTATGGACCTCCCAAACCGTTCTGATGTGCTTATGTGCTTATATTATGTTAACAAGTTTGATGCATTCATGTTTTGTAATTCATGAAATGTGGTTAAAGATTTGAGAATGATACAATTTATGATTTCAATTTGGATTTTATATTGACAAATGAACATTTCAAAGTTTTTGCTTATTTTTTCGTTATAAATTGTTACCCACGAGCTTTTAAGCTCTCCCCCCTTTTCCTCCCATCTTTAGGTGAAGAAAATAAGATCGAGTAACTAAGAGTCAAGGCATCATTCTACTTTTGTAATGTTTTTGTAAATTAAGTTAGATTTTATATAAGCAAGGATTTAGTCGCATTTCAAGAATTTATTGAGTTTGGCATCTTTTGTATTTTGAATTTTGATATCGATAATGTAATATAGCTTGAAATGCTATTAAAGCTTTGTAAACTCTTATCCTTGGTGTTAATGAAATATGAATTGTGTATGGATGATGTGAGTTGAAATTAGATATACATGAAGAAGTTATCAACTTGAGTTGATAATTTTGAATATGAATTGTTGATATATATATATATATATAAGTGAGATGTTATGGAAGAGAAAGATAGGAATTATGAACGATGAGATGTAGTTGAATTTGATGAGTCAAATGAGTTGAGATTTGAGAGTTTAATGAAGTCAATTTGGTAGTTCAATGGTTATGCCCAAGACATTTCAAGTTTATACAGTGCAAATTTTATTTTTTTCATAGGGGAAAATTTCGTGTTCTAACTTCAGGGGAAAATATAGACTAATCTAGATTGAATTAGACAAAGTTGTCTTCTAGAAAGTTGTAGCTTATCTTTCTATCTTTCCAATGATATATAGTATGAAAATTTTTAGACATTGGAGTTGAAAGTTATGATCTTTATAAGTGGAGATGCTCTGGAGAGTGTAGTGAGTGATTCAGAACTTTTGGTGATGTGAGGAAGACCCTGTAGAAACCCTATTGTCTAGTTTAGTCTAAGACTGAAGCCTTTCATCTGCCCTTTGTCTGTTTTCATTTGACCTTTTGTCTAGTTTAGTTTTTACTCTCTAGATGATGAAGTCTCTCTTTTGTGTCTTCATAAAAGTTGTAGATCTAGAAGTCCTCTTTCAAACTGTCTAAGAATGACCTTAATATGATATTTCTAGTGAAAGTTATGCTAATTGTCCCAAAATAGGTCTTAGACTAAAGCCTTTCATCTGCCCTTCATCTAGTTTCTTCTGATCTTTCATCTAGTTTAATTTTACCCTCTAAATGACAAAATCACTCCTTGATGTCTTCATAAAAATTGTAGATTTCTAAGTTCTCTTCGCAACTGTCTGAGCTTAAATTAATCTGACGTCTCTAGAGAAATTTATGCTAATTTTCCCAAAATAGGTCTTAGGTTGAAGCCTTTCATCTTAACTTCATCTGGTTTCATCTAACCTTTTGATTGGTTCAATTTTGACCCTCTAAAGGACAAAATATCTCTTCAAGGTCTTATATCTAGAAGTCCTTTTTGAAACCATCCTAAGATGACCTTAATTAGACATCTCTAGAGAAAGTTATGCAAATTGTCTCAAAACAGGTTCAATATGATTGAGGACAAAACCTTGTTTGATTCTTCTGGATATATTTGATTCATCTGACCTTCAAATGAAGTGATTATTAAACCAATCGATTTCCAACACATTTTTTTATCTCTCTATAAGAATTGGTAGCCTTTGGTGTTGATTTTAAAAAGAATTATTGAATCGAAGTAAGGGTATTGGTTGGAAGAGTATGAATTGGATATTTACTGAACATATTTCGATATTTTGGTGGTATCATGATCTGTAGAGCTTTTAATGAGATGATTTTTGTTTTTAAACACATTAGAGACATAGATCTACAAAGTATCTGAAGGAATCTAATTTTAATTCAATCCTTAAGACTTTCAATCTCTGGATGGGAGTTGGGTATAGTGTACTATTTCAATTTAATAACAGTCTGAAAATGTTTGGGGCCTAACTTTCAAATTTCTGAACCAAATTAAATGATTATTGGTGTCCTTATAAACTTAAGACAATGGGAAAAATTGTTCTGAAGAATTTAAATTGTAATTCCATTGAGGTTTCCTAAAATCTATTCTGAAATAGGAGAAATGAGTTTGTTTTTTATGTTTGACTGGTGTGGGCACGCCACCCTTGTGGGATGATAGATAATGAGGGTTCTTTCAAATAACTCTATAGGATAATATGCTCACACTTTATGATTCCGAATGTTGGGTTTCGAAAATGGGATCCCAACAATGTTTGGTATAAGAACTCAGAATTAGAATCTTACATGGGCAAATATCAAAATATGTGCCAAGTTATATACATTTTAATCATGTCATAGCAGAAAGTAGTGATTAATCCCTACTTTGAGTCACATGAGTATGAGTCACAAGCAAGAGTTATTATTAAGAGTTCAGGCTAACAGAATTAGTGAGAAAAGCGATACTCTTTCATAATATGAGAAAATGAAAGTTTGGGGATATTTAAAAATAAGAAATATTACGTAGTCCGATATGTTTGACATAGATTCAATATTTTTTATTATGTTAATGAATATGGTGACAAAATTTTATTATAGATATGTACTTGAATCGATATGGATTCGCAAATATTTTCATGAATTGACTGAGAAGAAATAAAGACATAGGTGGAAATGACAAGATTTAAGGTGTACAAGCAAAGTGGAATTGAAAGGTTGAACTTGGAAGTTAGAATGATTGTTTAATTGCTATGATAAGAGTTATGATCTGGTATAAGAAGATATTAGTGGAGTTAAGATCAGAATTTCATAATGATTATGCATTAATAATTTAGTCTCTAAGAATTTTAATTTTTGGATGGAAATTGAGCACAGAATATTGTTTCAGTATAAGAACAGTCCAAAAATGTTTAAGGTATAACTTTCAAATTTTTGAACCAAATTGAATGATTTTGATGTCATTAGAAACTTAAGAAAATGATTTTTAGAAGGAAGTGTTATCAAATTTCTTCATTTACCTTATCAGAATGATCCAGAAAAATTGACCTGAAGGTTTGGACTTTTGAAGGGTTTGAGTCTTTAAAATTTATCTTAGTAAATATGCTATATATGGGTCCTCAAATTGTTTCCTATTGAATGAAAATTTTTGTCATTTATAAAGGGAATCAAGGAAGGCAAGAGGATCAAGAGGAGAGACATCTTTGAGCATGGTTTAAGTAAGGATTTTTAAGGTGGGTCACATTTTTATAATTGAGTTAAGAAGCCATTAATGCTTCTTTCAAAGAATGGAAATAAATGATTTCAACTACTTTATAAATGTGCATTTATTATTCTTTAAATGCTTTGATAATGTGTTATGTGTTTTGTATATGAATTCTGTGGATGAATTATAAACTGATATGGAAAAGATTTTTTAGATGACTTTATGTTTATGAAATCAAGTTTCAGAAAGAAAAAATGTCATTTTGGGCAACATGTTTACAAGTTATGAAATGCATGATTATGTGGGTTTGGTTTGGTCCATCTATATGTCAAATGCACTTTGACTAAAGGCTTCTCTCTCTTGCCTACTAGTGGGATGGAACTCCTTCACGAACTCCCCTAAGTTCATGGCTACACAAGACCATTATGTAGGATTGTGATAGTATGTTCTATTCATGGCTACACAGGACCATTATGTGAAAATGTGTAGTACGTTTTGTTTATGGACCTACCTAAACCATTACAATGTGCTTATGATATGTCGACAAATTGATGAATACATCATTTGTGTTATTATGAATTGGTTGAGAATACTAAAAATTTTCTATGACAAATGAAAATTTTCAATGGTTTTGCTTATTTCTCCATTATAAACTTGTTACCCATGAGCTTTTAAGTTCACCCTCATTCCTTCCCATCTCCAGGTGATGAGCAAGATACCCAGTGAGTGAGAGAGTCAAAGCATCTCTCTGAATTCTGCATGTTTTGTATTTTAAGCTAGATTTTATAAACACAAGGCTTTAGTCGTATTTTAAGGATTATTAGTTTATGTAACTTTTTTATTTTGAGATTTTGATACATTGATGTATTGTGGCTTGAAATGCCCATTAAAGCTTTGTGAAACTCCTTCTTTGACGTTAAGGAAATGTAATTGGGTTGCTCATAAGTTTCCAACGATATGGAGGGTGAAATTTTGCATATTGGAGTTGAGAGAATATTTTTTCTAAGTGATGAGATTAAAAGTGGAAGGAGATCCCTTTTGTTTATAATAATCTTTTAGGGTTTGCTCATGATTTTCAATCGATATAGAATATGAACTTGTTGGATATTAGAAATTTAGGTTAAAGGGTGGTGAGAAATGTATGTTTGTTATTTGCATTTTTGGCATTGTTTGATGTTGGGGTTTGGGTTGTGATTTCAGGGGTTTAGTCTTGCTGCAGTAAACCTTTCCCGAGAGCAATTCTCATTTAATCCTTTACCTTCGCTATGGCAAAGTCAAAACTTTTCCATGACAAACTTTTCTCTAAGGATGTCCGCAGAAGTTCTCCTCCATTCTCTGCGACAAAACATAAAGCTTGCTATAGCGAACTTGCCTGCCAAGACTCAGGGACCCAACATTTATGTTATCAGAGCATAAAGACGAATCGATGATGGTTAAGGAGATTTCATTGAAATGACCCTACTGGGTAATATGCTCCTATCTCATGATTCAGGAGTTGGGCTTTGGAAACATAGTCCAACATTAATAACCTCTAAAGGTAATAGATTCTTAAGTGATTTTGGCACGACCTGATTAGAGGAGCAATTCTAGAGATAACCTAAGAAAGGGGTAAAGTTTAAGTTTCAAAGTTTGAGTTGCATCCTCTTTAGGAAAAAGGAAAAGGACCATTAAAAAATTTAAATAAATCTTTACTTTTTAGGAACGTTAGAATATCCAAAAGAGTAATAAAAAAAAGAAAAACCTGAGCTAAGGAGGAGGTAAGGAGGGGAGCAATAAGGAATAGGTAGATAAAAATTAAAAAGGAAAGTCGAACAAAGTAGATCTAATGAGCAAAAGGTGAAGAGAAAGCAAAAAGGAGAGGAAAATGGGCTTCCTTATTTACACCTCAAGAAGTAACCAACAATCATGTCAAGCTCTAAGTAAACTAATAAAGGTTTAGGAACCAACTAAAACATAAGAACCATTAAATGATCTAAAAAGTTGTAATCATGAAAAAGAAGGAAAAAAGAGAAGTAAGAGCATCTCTCTAAAAGTGAGATTGATAATATGATTAGATTTTATTAGACTAGGCACTAATCACATAATTTATGATTAACTAAAGCATTGGCTGATAAAAAGTTAAATTGTACATTATAATTTGCTATGGATTGGTTAATTCATATTATTTTGATGGTTATTATATGTTATTAGATATTAATCTTGATATATAATTATAAATTAAGGTAAAAGTCATAAATCTCCCATATAGTTTAAGAAACTTTATGAAAAACTTCTTAATTTTAAAATTCTTAAATAAACTCCTTGTTGTTTTTTATTTTCTCAAAAGAATCTGTTAACTGCAGTTAAAAATAATGATGATATATATGCAATATGAACATCATACAAGGTTCAATGAAATTTTCATATATGGATCAATGAAATTGTATTTAACATGTTGATTCAACCTAGTTCTTAAACTTGAACCTAAATAATTAAACTTAATCCAAAATAAAAATATATTATAATTTTTGAAATTATTAATTTAAGTCAAATTTAATTTGTTTGGAGGGATTTAAGAGCTTGATTTAGGTTATCATGTCATGAGATTTCATTATTCCATGTATGATATTTTTTGTTTCTTTATTATTCCATGTATGATATTTTGGTTTCTTTCATTTTTATCTAGCTTAATAAATTCAACTACATATCAAATTATTTTATCTCTTAACTTTATATTGTTACCTACTTAAAGGAGAAATTATGCATGAATTTAATGAGATGGTATAATGATCATTTAGTTTTTTAATATTACTTATAAATTATTATTCAGCTAAAAGGGATAATTATGAAATGATATAATGACCATTAAGTGTTACAATATGATTTATAAATTATTATTTACCTAAAAGCTATAATAGTCTATAATATCTTTTCTTACTTGATACATCAAAACTCTTATTTGCATTAACTTTATAAAAAAATGAATTGATTATAAGGGTGAAATATTACAAAACAAAGTTCCAAAAACCAAACTTATATAAAAGCTTATAAGTTTTTTCTTAAAAGAATGAACAAGCTTATGAGTTAACTATGCTAAACCATTAATAACACCAGTAGTGGAGCCTTTACCCTTAAATGTGCAAATTAACTTATAATAAAGATCACTTAGGAAGTATCAACATCCATTAATATTGAGTTATTCTTTGACTAAATCCCTTTGAATTCTTCAAGATTTTGTAATCTTGGTTTAAGTGTTGGGCCCGAGCCTAGGATCCCCGAATCCCGAGGCGGTCCCTCGGGTCGCGTCCATGCCGAGCTCCTAAACCGCAGACCCGATCCCAGCATTTATACATAACCATAATTGCGGTTCACACAACATACATATATACACATTCCACACTATGAATTAAAGACCCCATAACCACAGGGATTTCATACGATTGCAAATTAAGGATATTCAGCAAGTATTCTCACTTGTAGCATAATACAAAAACAGAGTATAACAATCCAAAAATACATGAGTATGCTTCATGTTAATATGCTTGGAGGGCCAACAAAATACGAACTTAATACAAAGCTCCTAATTTGTCCGAAGTTTCCGATGCCGCGCAAAGTCAACGATCGTCCTGATCTGCACCTGAGGAGGGAAAGGAATGGGTTGAGCTACA
>JANITW010000008.1:14970098-14981540 GCA_027564335.1 Erythroxylum williamsii | reverse complement strand
TAATTATTGTATACAACATAATATGGATAACCAGTAAGTGAGCAAAAACATATGACTGTAATTGAATTCACAAGTGTCATAACAATTAGAGCAAGACAATTATATGTATATATACATGTTAGAACGCTATGTTAACAAGGACTTATCTATAAAATCTATCCGTGCAACATGACCAATAAATATTTTGGGCGGTAAGCCTTTCATTTACGGATCCGCTACCATAAGATCAGTACCAATATGCTTAATTGACACTTTATATTTTTGCACATCTTCTTTTACAGACAAATACTTCAAATCTATATGTTTCGCACCCTTTGAATATTTGTCATTTTTAGAGAAGAATACGACTGCGAAATTATCACAATAAATTCTTAACGGTCTGATAATACTGTCGACAAGACCAAGACCTAAGATAAAGTTCTGCAATCATAATCCATGAACCGTGGCCTCAAAGCACACTACAAATTCAGCTTCCATAGTGGAAGTAACAATGACAGACTGTTTTTTACTTTTTCACGAGACTGCTCCTCCAGCTAATAGGAACATGTAACTGAATGTTGATTTTTGTGAGTCTATACAACCGGCATAGTCTGAATCTGAGTAACCTATCACTTAGATGGGTTGATGTTCTATATGTGAGCATATAGTCCTTGGTGTTTTGTAAGTATTTAAGGACTTTCTTTGTAGCTTTCCAGTGGTCCATTCTATGATTGTTTTGATATCATCCTAACTTTCTAATTGCAAAACTGATATCTGGCCTAGTGCACATTTGAGCATACATTAAGCTCCCAACTAGTGATGCATAAGGAATAGACTCTATGACTTTACGTTCCAAATCGTTTCGTGGACATTACATTATACTAAATTCGTCCCCTTTCTCAATTGAAACTATCCCTGCGGAGCATTTTTTCATTTGAAATCTTTCTAATGCTTTCTCGATATAACCTTTCTGAGGCAATCATTGTGATCTATCTCGAAATATTTCTACTCCTATCACATAAGATGCCTTATCCTTATTTTTCATTTCGAAATTATTAGAAAGAAAATTCTTTACATCATATAACAAAACAATATTATTTGTAGCAAGAAGGATATTTCGTCAACATATAGGACTAATATAATGAACTTGCTCCCACTAACCTTCATATAGATACACTGATCAACGTTGTTTTCTACAAAACCATAAGACATAATAATATCATTAACTTAAGATACCATTGTTGGGAAGCTTACTTTAGTCCATATATTGACTTCTTTAATTTACACACTAATCGTTCCTTTCTTGTAGTCATGAAACCTTTTGGTTGATCCATATATACTTTTTCTTCTAAGTCACCATTTAAAAAGGCAGTCTTTACGTCCATTTGGTGAAGCTCTAAATCATAATAAGCCACCAGTTCCATAACAATTCTTAAAGAGTCCTTCTTTGAAACTAGAGAGAAGGTCTTTTTATAGTCAATACTATCCTTTTAAGTGTAACTTTTGGCAACAACTCTGGCTTTATACCTTTCAATATTGCCTTGTGAGTCACGTTTGGTTTTAAAGACCCATTTACAACCTACTTGTTTTGCACCTTCTAGAAACTTAACTAATTCCCAAACATTGTTATCATCCATGATTTCAACTCTCTTTTTTCATAGCATTGAACCATTTTTCAGAATTGTTAAATTCTATGGCTTGTTTAAACGAGCCTGGATCTTTATCAATACTCAAGTCACATTCATGTTCAAGTGAGTAAATTTCATAGTCACTTGAAATAGCTAGTCTTCTTTGCCTTATAGACCTTCATAATGCTACGTCTTATGACATTACTTGATCATTTGTCTCTTAATCATCATTAGATGGTTCGTCATTAATATGTTCAATTTGTGGAATTGGAACATTAATTTGTTGTTCCAGTATGTTGTGTATCCGTGACGCAACAAAAGAAATAACAACTAGTGGAATCACGTCTGATGTGGTAATGTCTACTTGTCTTAGAGTAGTTTCTACTCGATTCTTGTGATTATCCATTTTTCATGGTTCTCCACTCCCACTGATTTGACCATTCTCAATGAACCTAGCATTACCAAACTCAACTATTCTCGTACTATAACTAGGAAAATAAAATATATATCCCTTTGACTTTTTGGGATAGCCAATGAAATAACCACTAACGGTTCTCTCAATAAGCTTCTTTTCATGTGGATTATACAGTCTTACTTCTGCCGGACAACCCCAAATGTGAAGGTGTCATAAACTAGGTTTCCTTCCAGTCCACAGTTTATAAAGTGTCTTAGGAACTGCCTTACTAAGAATCCTATTTAGCAGATACGTAACGGTCTTTAATGCATGGATCCACAATGATAAAGGTATAGTACTATTACTTAACATCCTCTTAACCATTTCCATAAGAGTACGATTCTGCCTTTCAGCTACTCCATTTTGTTGTGGTATACCAGGCATTGTGTATTATGCATATATGTCTCGACCGGTAAGAAACTTTGCAAATGGACCTGTACATTGTCCACTTTCATCAAATTTTTCATAATATTTACCACCTCTATTAGACCTCACTATCTTTACTTTTCTATCTAACTACCTTTCTATCTCATTAATGAACACCTTTAGGATGTCCACCGATTGAGACTTCTCATGTAGTAGATAAATATATCTATATCGTGAAAAGTCACCAATAAAGGTAATGAAATATTTTTCGCCGCTCCAAGAAGGAACATCGAAAGGACCACAGATGTCAATGTGTATTAATTCCAGTAATGTGCTACTTCTTGTTGCTGGATGCTTTGATGAATGTTTGGTTTATTTGTTTTTAATGCAATTCTCACATATATCCCAGTCAACAAAAGCCAATGGAGGTACTATTTCATTTTTAACTAACCATTGTATCCTTTCCTTGGATATATGACCTGATCTTTTATGCCACAAAAAAGCATAACATTCATGATGTGCATTACATTTATTTCCTATAATATGGTCAATATGAAACAGAGATTCAGCAGAATCAACATCAAGATTGAAACAATATAAACAATCAATTAAAGTACCAGAACCATAATAGTACTTATGTTTATACAACGAAAAAAATCATTTCCTATCTTAAATTTAAAACCATCATCATTCAACTTTGCAACAGAAACTAAATTCCTAGCACAGTCAAGAACATAAAGACAATTTTTGAGATCCAGATGACACCTAGTATCAAAGATCAATCTGTACGTCCCAATGCCCTCTATTCGTGCCTTCATTCTGTTCCCTATATATAAAAATTTTTTAGTTCCGTTTATGGTCTGGATTGAAAGGAATCCCCGTTTAACATGTGACACATGAGTAGTTGCACCAGAATCTAACCACCAGGTATTATTAGGCACTTCAATAAGACTTGATTCAAAACAAACTGAGACATATTATGCACTTTTCTTTTCAAACCAAGCTTTTTTTTTTAGGACAATCTTTCCTGAAGTGACCAAACTTCTTACAGAAGTGACACCTCTTATCCTTATGGATTCGACCCTCATTAACTTTGCTGAGAGCTTTTTCCTTATCTTTGCCTTTCTTTCCCGGTTTGTTATTGCTGCTACTAGCTCTTTGATGAAACGTGAAATGAATGGAGTGTTCCTTTATTTTCTTCAATTTGTCTTCCTCCTAAACCAGCATGGCCTTTATTTCTTGAAGGTTCCATTTTTTCTTAATGGTGTTATAATTTACCTGGAACTAGCTAAACTCTAGAAGAAGGGAGTTGATAATGAACTGTACCAAAAAGCACTCACATCCTAGGTTTGACATATGAGTTACATGATCATAAATGGGCCGTGACCAATTAAATTTTTTGATTGTCAGCTCACTCATTAAAGTCCATACTATGGACTTGTCAGCTATATCAGATTGGGAGTATTCTTTAAGCTTCAACATAAACTCCTTTGCATTGTCCGTTTTAGGCATTAACGGCTTTACATTTTCTGCGATCGTCATTCGTATCAAATTCAAGTTCAGCCTATTAGACCATTCTCAAGCCTCATAATAAGACTTGTCAACTTCAAAACTAGCCTTAGTTATGGCTGCAAGTCTTACGTCTGAAACTATAGCTAAGTCCAAATCTATTACACCCAATTGGAACTAGATTTGTTCAGACCAGTCTCCATAATTCAGACCATTGAACTTGATCAAATCATTGCCTCGGGCGAAAAAATTAATAGATGCTACATACACAACATATATCTCATGTATTAATGCTTTGAGTAAACCTAAATGGATTTAAACTAATTAATACACTTTGATTATGCATTAAAATTCTCCTTTGGGTGAAATTTAAATACATAGTAGTAACCTATTCTTATGCATATATATATATAATTTACTATAATGGACAATCAATCATATTCTAATCAACATGTATGTTATCTTTGGATATACAATCATATTAACCAAATATGTTGATAAAGTCCCCTTAATGTCATTAATTATAAGCAATGGTCCACCTTTGGGTGACCTCTTAGCGTTATAATTAATAATCTCAATTGTTCAGTTCAACCTTTAAGTCATTTTAGCATCATATTACATTGAACAATTGAACAAATCACAATTAAATACTTAATATTTTTCAAGCTAGGCTACTTTGGTGACTAATAAGCTTTTCATGCAATACACATTTAATTGGACAATTATCATACATGAAAATTTTTAATTTAATTAGTTTGGTCACTTTGATGACTAGCAAACTATTGTAAATATTCATAATGTCATATATTACATTCAACATATACTAGGAAAATTTAATTCCAATGATTACATAATATAAAATATTCAAAGTACTAAAGAAATATATAATATGACATTAATTTCCAAAATTATATTATGTGTTGGATCCTGATTTTGTTCTAAATTCTTATTAATTGTTTAGTTTTTTATTTTTGTTTTGTTTGTTTGTTTAATTATTTATTTTTTGAATTGGGTCATTAATTAGAATTTTGAGGGAAGGATTAGTATTTGAAATTAGAATGAAATGTTAGAAATTAAGTTAGCTTAAGTAGTTAGTAGGCATGTATTAAATGAAAGAGGAGGGGTGGTTTTGGAAAGCCAAGTTTAATGAAGGGCAAAATGGGGAGAATGGCTAAACAAAAGGGCCTGAATTAATGAAGAGAAGGGAGAGTGTCGTTAGCAGCCAAAGAGGAGAAGAAAAGAGAGAAAACACGAGAGAGAGAAGAGATGAGAAGAAAAATCGAGAAAGATAGGGAAGAAGGAGGAAAAATCGTGGAAATAAGAGAAGAATCAAGCTTCTTAAGGTAAGTTCTTCATCTTTTCTCCTTGTTTAGTGAGAAATGGGTTGTGTGGTGAATGAAGAAGTTTTAGAGAGAGACAAGGATTTTTGTTTTGGGAATGATTGGAGAAAGAAGATGGGTTTCTAAGCTAGGTTTTGGGTTTTCTAACTTAGATGGACTATGGGTAGGTTAAATTTGAGCTTGATTTGGGTTAATTCCATTTTGTTGTGATTATGAAATTTTGGGAGATTTCCATTGGAATTAAAATTGAATGAGAATTTTTGGTTGTGTTAGGAAATTAAGAATAACGTACCCAAGAGCAAGAGGAAGGGCATAATTGAATTTGGATTTTCAAGAGTTTTAAGGTTGGTAATTTATTTATAGTTATTGTCTAGTGAGCAAAATGCCTTGTGTGTGTATTGTGTTTTAAAATGACTTGCTTTGAAATGTTGTAATGTGGAAATTGCTTTGTGTTGTATGACATTGGATAAAATTTAATTGTGGGTATGATTATGCTATGCCTTGTATCATGACATTTTGATTAAATGGAAAGAAAAAAAAGTATGAGAATATGAACTTTTGATTGAATTGAGCATAAGATTTGATTGTGTTTGGGGGAGAGTGGAACCATTCTGTTCGTCACGTGCACGTTAACAAAAGCCTTCTCCCGACTACACGCTTGTGGCATATGAGCTCCGAAAATGGACCCATTCTGTTCATGGTGCAAACTTCAGTTTCTCCATTATGTTTTTATGGAACCCTCAAGCCAATTGTATGTGCATTTGCATTTCGATGTGTTAAGTTAGGATGACATTTTGAATATTATGCTTTGATGTGAATTATATCCAATATGTCCTATGTGATGATGTATCGAAACAAGAAATATGAATCATAATTGTAAATGCTGAACTTTCTTTGCTAGATTAAGATAAAAAGGTGTATGCCTATATGATTGTCTATATATATATATGTTTGATTGTGTGGCTCATCAACAATGGCTATAAATATCTTAGCTATTGAGTTGTGTAGCTCAACCCAATATTTTTTCCATTGCTCAGGTGCAGATCGAGAAGATTAGTAATCCTTGCAAGACATTTGGACAAATTCTGAGAGAGTTAGCTTTTGTACTAAGTTAGTGGCTGGACTTTTGGATAGCTTTATAAGCATATTGAACATTGAGCATCCAATGTATTTTGTTACTTGTGTTAAGACTTTGATGTATGGTTGATATGTAAGTAAAGCTTGTTCAAACATTGATTTTGCTTAGAAATGAGAATGAGAATTTGAGAAGTTCCTCTTTGTATAATTATATTATTTTAAAGTTGAGTATGATGGATGTGCATATTCTTTTGTTGAGATTGCCAATTGTTGCTAGTGTTAGAATAGCATGTTGGAGATTGGAAAGATTGTTTATGATGAATCTTTTGGAGTTGAGATTCAAGTGTTAATGGGATTTATGTAGTAGTGAAATAGATATAAAGTGGTTTTACACTAGAAGGGTTGAATTTGAGAAGTTTATGAGTGAATATGACATTAGAATGGATGTAGGAACTCTTGGAGAGGCTTTGAAAGGAGTTTTGGGTCACCAATGTCCATTAAACGAACCTTCTTGGGTGAAAAATGGCTCCCAAGCCAGTCTATGTTCGTTAAATAGACATGGATGTCTGTTAAACTAACATTCTCGGGATAGCTATAGTAAATTGCAATTTTGACCATTTTAGAGGTAGAATCTCGCTTTGAGTTCTTCATGAAAGTTGTAGATATGAAAATTCTCTTTCCAACCATCAAAACAAAACATCAATATGACATCCTTAGAAAAAGTTATGGCACTTGCGCCAAGACAGGTACAAAATGATTAAGGACATAAACATGTCGGATACTTTGGGCCATAACTTCGTCATCCAACCTCCAAATGAGGTGATTCTTAAAGCGATAGATTCTTAGCATATCATTCTACCTTTTCAAAAAAATTAATAGCCTTTGGAATTGAATTCAAAAAGAGTGATGGAAAGAAATTGAGGGTTCATTGAGATAACCCTACGGGATATTCCACTTACGCATATGACTTTTGATCGATAGTTGAGCTTCAGAAACGGGACCCAACATCTTGTGATATCAGAGCTTAGATTTTTACTAGGCTTAGAGTTCATGGTAGGATGAATTATGTGCTATGTGATTAATTGTTTGTATTGTTAAATTGATTGTTTGCATTAAATGACATGCATATCATGCATACATGTAGGAAATAGGATTAAGATAAAATGTGAACTAATTGTTAGTGTTTCTATTGAAGGAGTGAAATGCCACCTCGTAGAAAGATATGAGGAATATTGCAAGGATCGATTGCACCTGACTCTTCACTAAGAGAGGAGAGTACTGATGAGTCAGTAGCCCAAGGAAATACTGAGGCTTCTGTAGGTCAAAGTAGTGAGCCCATTTGATCACAGATGTGGGAGTCTCCTGTTCCGTCAAAACAAGTGCCTCCCTTACACCCGATTTGTTTCAGGCATTTACTCGGGCCTTTGCCAAGCTATGGGACAGAAGTTGCGGACTTCTGCTCTGGCCCCAGTTAAGAAAGGGAAGTAGTTTGATAAGCTGAGGAAGTATGGAGTAATGGACTTCTATGGAACCACTGATCCTGAAGAGGCCGAGACTTGGATGAGAAAGACCGAGAGGATATTGGATCAAATAGATTGTGAGGATGATAAGAAGGTTGTGTATGCTGCTAACTTGCTTCAGAGAGATGCTTGCATTAGTAGGAGAGTGTCTCGGGAAGTCAGATGAAGCCACCGGTGTTGATGTGGAAGGACTTCCTGATTGTTTATAAGAAAAAGTACCTGTCAGATATATACATTCAACAAAAGTAGAGAGAGTTTCTGAGTCTCACCCAGAGGGAGATGACGGTGAGCGAATATGAGTGTCGATTTACACAATTGGCCCGATATGTAGCTGAGTTAATGATGAGCGAGGTAGCTAAGTGCTGTAGGTTTGAATCGGGATTACATCTAGCCATCATAGAGAAAGTAGTGGTACAAAATTTTTGTGATTTTTAACAGCTGATTGAAGTAACATTGAGGGTGAAGAACATCGAGAACATAAAAAGCACCGTGAACAAGAAGAGAAAGGAAAGATAACAGTTCAGGAGGGGAGGTGATACTTCTATGCCCGAGAGGAGTGCCAGAAATTTTCCTATGCAGTCTGAGGAGAGGAGCAGTGGTGCAAACAGGTCTAGACCTATGAGGACTTCTACTGTTTCTCATCAAGCCTCAACGGCGGGAGGCAGTAGGAGGGGAGAAAGGGATAAGTCTTCTGTACTGAAGTGCAATCATTGTGGCAAGTTCTATGAAGGGGAATGCTACAAGCTGACTGGAGCTTGTTTCAAATGTAGAGAGAAGGGGCATATGGCTAGAGAGCGCCTTCAAAATCCAAGACATGAGAGAAGTCAGATGCAAGCTTCAAAGAGGACCGAGATAGTGGGACATCGGACAGTAACAGAAATGGGCAGTAAAAGTTTCGATGTGGCCAAAAAAGTGAACCCTCTAGAGAGACCAAGGAGACAAGCACCAGCTAGAGTGTTTACTATGACGAGAGAGGATGCAGAGACAGCTCTAGAAGTTGTAACTGGTATGATTAAATTATTTGATGAAGATGTTATTGTTTTGATTGATCCGGGCTCTACTCGTTCATTTGTGTCATTGAGTAGAACTGTGAATGGAAGACAATTGAGCCCATTGGATACTCCTTTGATGGTGAGTACTCCAATCGGCCAATGTCTTATAATTAGTTAAATCTATAGAGATTGTGAGGTATATATTGGAGAGGAGCAATTAGTTGTGGATCTAATGCCATTGAGGATGGGAGGATTAGATGTGATTTTGGGTATAGACACCTTAGAAAAATATAATGCCAACTTGGATTGTAAACAGAAGATCATGGATTTCAAAATTGACAATAGTAGAAAGGTGGTGTTTATGGGGGATAGAAAAGCGAGTCTGACTAGAATGGTTTTGACTCTGACAACAAAAAAATTGATAAGGAAAAGATGTGAAGCATATTTAGCCTATGTGGTAGACATGAAGGCAGATAGAGAGAAGTTAGAAGAGATACTAGTGGTCGTGAAATTTTCGAATGTCTTTCCCGAGGAATTACCAAGACTGCCACCACTTAGAGAAATTGAATTTCCCATTGAACTTCTTTCGGGCACAATGCCAATATCGATTTCGCCTTATAGAATGGCTCTAGTGGAATTGAAGGAACTCAAAGAGCAATTGGAAGATTTATTAGAGAAAGGTTACATTAGATCGAGCTCTTCGCCTTAGGGAGCTCTGGTCTTTTTTGTGAAGAAGAAAGATGGGTCATTACGGATGTGTATGGACTACCAGAAGCTTAATCAGGTCACTATCAAGAATAGATATATGCTTCGACGCATAGACGACTTGTTTGATCAGTTGCAAGGGGCAAGAGTCTTTTTTAAGATAGATATGAGATCGGGTTACCACCAATTAAGGTTAAAGGAGTCCGATGTGTTGACGATGCTTTCAGAACACGGTATGGGCATTTTGATTTTCTAGTTATACCTTTTGGGTTAACGAATGCACCTACAACTTTCATGGACTTGATGAATCGAGTCTTTAAGTCCTTCTTAGATTGATTTATCATTGTCTTCATTGATGATATATTGGTTTATTCTAAGAGTGACAAGGAGTATGAGGAACATTGAGGGTTGCCTTGGAGACATTGACGAAGAAAAAGATATATGCTAAATTTGATAAATGTAAATTTTGGCTAAGGGAAGTGACATTTCTCGAACACATGATTTCGGAGCAAGGAGTACATGTGGATCCGAGAAAAATAGAAGCTGTGGTGAAATGGGAAGCACTTAAGAACCTAGCAGAAGTGAGGAGTTTCTTGGGTTTAGCTGGGTATTACAGGATGTTTGTGGAGGGCTTTTCTATGATAACAGCTTCACTTACCAAATTGACCAGGAAGAATCAAAAGTTTGCGTGGACAGATGAATGTCAGAAAAACTTGGAGGAGTTTAAGTATAGATTGACAAGTGCACTGATTTGGACTTTGCCTTCAAGTAATGATGGATACATAGTATATAGTGATGCCTAGAGGAAGGGATTAGCGTGTGTATTGATGTAATAAGATAAAGTGATTGCCTATGCTTTGAGGCAATTAAAACCTTATGAGATAAATTATCCAACGTATGACTTGGAGTTAGCTGTCATAATTTTTGCGTTGAAAATATGAAGGCATTATCTTTTTGGAGTCACTACTAGGGTGTTTATAGACCACAAGAGCCTTAAGTATCTGATGAGCCAGAAAAAGTTGAATTTGAGACAGAGAAGATAGTTAGAGCTACTAAAATATTATGACTTGATAATAGACTACCACCCGGGGAAAGCTAATGTAATAGTGGATACACTGAGTAGAAAATCGACTATGACATATGTGGAGACAGTGTATCTTCCTCTGTTGAAGGAATTAGCCAAACTTAGGGTGACATTGAGACAAGCTGAATCTGATTGTATATTGGCTAATTTTAAAGTAAGGCCAATATTAAGTAGGATGAGTATTTGAGTAGGCTCAGAGAACAGATTAAAAGTGGTAAACCTTCTGAAATAGAGGTACGAGAAGATACATTGATGGTGGTAGGAAACAGATTATGTATTCCTGTTGTGCAAAAGTTAAAAGACAAAATTCTTGATGAGGCACATAATGCGCCTTATGCAATGAACCCAAGAAGTACCAGAATGTATAGAGATTTGAAGAAGCATTTCTGGTAGAAAGGGGTGAAGAAAGAAGTTGCAGAATACGATAAAAGATGCTTAGTGTGCCAGCAAGTCAAGGCTGAGCACCAAGCACCTTCAGGTAAGCTTAAAACTTTGTCAATTCTGAAATGAAAATGGGAGAAGATTACGATGGATTTCTTAATGGGATTACCGACGAATAGCAGGAAGCATGACACAATATGGGTGATTGTGGATAGGTTAACCAAGTCAGCACATTTCTTGCCAATTAAGTAGACAGATTCTTTAAATGCTTTGGCCAAGAACATATAGATGGGATAATCAGACTGTTAACCCTAAATTTTTTTAAAAAAATAAGCATGATTAGATTAATTGAGTAAGTTATGTTAGCATTAATTGAGTTGACATTAATTAGTATGTGTTAGCATTAA
>JANITW010000008.1:14818339-14831737 GCA_027564335.1 Erythroxylum williamsii | reverse complement strand
ACTGATAGACTTGTCTATATTTTGGATTGATATTATGAAATGAAAGACTATTGTGGTTTTAAATTTTAGTGATTTGCTTTATTCGGTTAAATTATTGATGTCATGCGAGTATTTAGTGATTGTTTTCGATTGTAGCACTTCCTTGCAGTGGGATATGCGTCGGAATGACCCACGGGCGTCCCGGTGCGTATCCTACGGTAAGGGGGCGCTACAGGTAATCAGCTGATTGAGTTGGCATATTGAACTTAATCTACTGATTTTGAAAACATTTATATTCAGAGCGTTTTTCCTCTAGCGGCTATGAAATTAAGGGATTAAAAGACTATTATATCTAAAAGTTATTATAAATTACTTAAAGAGATAAAGGTAGATAGAAATACAAATAATAAGTTTATTATTTAAATTTAATATTTTTAATTTTAATTTTTGAAGTTGAATTAATATCAAATTTGAGTCAAAGTATACAAAGAGTTATCATCCCATTAAATAGTCTTGAAATAATAGTGTTGAATTCTTTTGCTTTATTTAAATTCTTATAAAAATATTAAAAGAAATATTAAGATATAATACTCATGTTCTTATAAATTTTTTTAAGTTATGTCCTTATAAGTCATTTTATATATAAACAGCTAATACTAAATAATTAATTTTATCAAATATCTTTAAATAAACAATCGATGTTATATGTTTGTTAAATCAGCTATATCAATATGCTATCATCGAATCACTAATAGAATTAGCCAACAATTCATGCAATCCATTGATTGCCAAATAAGGCCTATATTAATTGATTTGACTAGCAGATAACACCAATTATTTATTAAAGATGTTTGATAAAATTAGCTTTTTAGTATTAGTTTTTTTATATAAAATGACTTATGAGGGTATAACTTAAAACAATTTATAAAAACATGAATATTATATCTTAATATTTCTTTAAATATTTTCATAAGAATTTATATTTTAGATATTTAATTTTTCAAAAATTAAGTTTATAAATCTAATAATAATATAAAATTAATAATTATTATTATTATGATAATCATCATCATCATCATCATCATCATCCAACAAGAATAAGAACATCCCACTACACACACACACATATATATATAGCCAAAAAGAAAGATTTTCTTTTTTTATCATTTCATCTTCTGGAGTTTAAGATGATGTTGGACATTATATAAAAAAATATATAAAGAACAAGGAGATAGGGACAAGGACGAGAGGAACATAGTGTGGGTAGGAGGAGACAAATGACTTTTCGTATATTAAAGCATCAAAGCGCTCTAATATTTTTTTTAAATTAACTGATCAAGTTTAATATGCAATTCAATCAGCTGATTATTAAATATATCTATTAGTTGTTTGATTATATCAAACAATTAAAACCTTTTAATCTGTTAAAAAAATAACTATCAAGCCATTTATATATCCAACAAGGCCAAAATCGAAGGATCAGTTGTTTTAGCTAGAATTTGTCTATCAGATATTGAAATTACTTACTACATTTTATAATAACTAAGAAACCACTAATTATTTACCAACACTGGGGACCCCAGAGGGCACACAGGAAAAGTACAACAACCAACTAGCTAAAACAACACCTTTGAGCAGTCCATCGACTAACTAAAGTCGGATTGTAGACTACTATAGTGTCTGGTAGGCTATTTTGGAACAACATGGGAACCTTATGATTATCGGTAAGTTCCAAGTATGATGGCCGAGACACAAAGCCCTTCTCTCTATAGGCACATAACTTTCAGCTTTCCTCTTAGGAACCTTACACTTTCACAACTCTTTCTTTCCCTTTGAAACAATGGTCGCAACAGTACCTACACTGTTTCCCCGTTAAACTCTAATCTTACAACGAAATTGTTTTATGAAGTCATAGACTGTCTTAGACTTTCTGATACACAAGATCCTTAGAAAAGGCGAGTGTAGAGCATATTTGTCTCTGTATAATTACAGATAGTAACATTACTCAAGAATTAAGATTTCAAGAGAGGAAGAACTTAGAGATGATGGAAAACACACAAACTAATATTCATTGAAATCAAATGTTGAACTTCTGCATTCTTAAAATGAAAGAGGAACCTTGCTTTTATAGGTAAAGCAAGGGTAGAAAAGTAAAACACTCAAAAGACACACTGATTACAATTTTAAAAAAGAAAACATCTTTAGGTACAATCATCACACCTTTCACAAAGCTACTTTGAAAAAGTGAACAACTTTCTAAAAAGAAAATAGTATCATGGTAAAAAAGAATCTTACATAGTGGTTTGTGAGCCACAAAGATTCTCTTTCATCAAAAGACTCAAAAAAGGAAAACACATAAAAAAGATGAGGTCCACTTTAAAGTGCAAAAGTGAGGGCATTGTCACAGTCAAATTCATTCGTCAATGCTTGTCATTGACAATTTGCTCAAGAATATGGCCGATATAAGTTATAGTCCAAGTTGAAAGCCATGGGCTAGAAATAGAGATAGGGTTGAACAAGGCAGGATGGTACGTTGGAAGCTATAGACTCACAATATTTAGGGAAAGGAACTTCACTAGCTCGAAAGTTGATAACCTTAGAGGGAGTCACCAATGTCCAATGATCAAATGATGGAGTAAGAATTGGTGCAAGATGAGAAATATTTCCAAAATATGGACCATGAGATTTACAGATGTTGGATGGAGATAGGCTCGGGGATTAATTGAGTTGGTCTAAGAAAGAATGTAAGTCTGTCATTAACTGTGTGCATTCTGTAGACCAATCAAGGGTGGTTCATCAATGTTAAAGATGATTTAATTTACACAAATGTCTAGAAGCACTCATATAGTAAGGAAAGTGTATGATATAAATGGCATAAACTTTGTAATCAATTAAAGCAGTGTCCCATAAATGATAATGAGTTAAGAGTTGAGACATGTCCACACACCATTTGGATAATGGTTGAAACCATTCTTAAAAAGTCCATAAGAGAGTTGACATTTGTAGGATCAAATAAATGATGATAAATATGGAGGGGTGATAGAGAGATAGAGCAAGCACATAGGGCAGACAAAGCCCAAAGATGCCATAAGGTAGTATTATGGAAAGTATTATAAAGATGATACATTAGTTTGTAGGGAGCAAGAGCATCAAAATAACCAAAAGTGGGTAAAATATCAAATTTGAGAAGTGTGAGATGAAGATAATAAAATAGACTTTGATGAGGAAGGGGGAAGAGATCTACAACAGTGGTTAGAGGAATAGAAAATAGAGGGGGAAAATCTTTTTTAAATTTTGCAAACTTGGGAAACTATATAAGCCAAAAAAAAGGAATAGAATGTTTCAGAGAAGAGGAAAGAAATAAGATAGGTTTGGTAGGTCTAGAGAGAAAATCAGCAAGTGTGTTTTGGTGACTTTTAATATAACGAATGGAGAATTTATAAAGAGAAAACCATTCCTGTCAATGAAGAAATTGACTATTGGAAAATATTTATTGGGTTGATCAAGAATCTTGGGAAATGAAGTATTATCCAGTTCAATGACAAAGTGATAAGGAGCATGGTGGAAAGAAAATTTTTCAATACCTCTTTTAACAGCTAAGATCTCTTTGTAACTGATGTGGTGGTGGCATTCAGAGGTTCGAAATTGGCCACTTGCATGACCACAATAATGGCTTTTGTTATTGATTTCTTTAATAAGCACAACACCCTAATAATTGTCACTAGCATCTGTTTGTATTATGTGTTGTCCCATGTCAGGAATTTTTAAAGGTGGAGGATCTTAACAAATATGATTTAAATGCTAGACAACCTTTGTTTGTTCTAAATTCCAAGCTAGTGGATTCTTTTTAAACAACTTGGATAAACATGAAGTGTAAGCTATCACGTGTGGTATAAACTCATGAATGTAATTAACAATCTTGAGGAATTGTTGTATTTGTTTCATTATGAGATTTTCATCAGGAAAGTGTAACAACTCTTGTGCAATATGTGTACTAGGCTGGTAGAATCTATCTTTGAAATACATACCCAAAAATTCAATCTCCTTTATACTAATGATGCTTTTTAGAGGCTGAAACCATGATGTCATACTATTTAGTAAGATCTAAGAATTGCTGAAGTGAGGCCTGATGTTCCTTATGGGTCTTTAAGAACAGGAGAATGTCATCAATGTAAATGATTGCACTGTTGAGGATAGGCTCATAGATTTTGGTCATGGTTCTTTGAAACAGTGATGGGGCAACTTTAAGCCTAAATGACATAACAGTCCATTGGTATTATATATTGGAAATTCATAATGCAGTTTTGTACCACTCAGTCAGGTTGACACCCAATTACCAAAATCCTGCCTTAAGATCAAACTTAGAAAAGACAACAACTTCTTTTAAAAATATTACCTGAGTACTGTTCTTAGGGAGAGGAAACTTGTCATCTTGTAGAGGATATCAAGATATCATATGATTCAAGACAATAGTCTAACAGTTTATCTCCTAATAAGGTATATGGTGTAGGAACTTGAGAAAGTTCAAACACATTTTTCACTTCAATGTAGGGACTGTAAAATGATCGATACCTGAGGCCTATGGGTAGGATCTGTAAAGGTGAGACTTTGCTGTATACATCCATACCAATGAGAATATCTGGGCTAGGTAGGTTGTTGTCAAGCACTTTAGTCCAAATTGTACACTGTGGAAAGAATCGTATCCTGATCTTTCTCTTTGTAATTAACCCAATCTTGATTGAATTGTCATCTGCAGCAGTAAAGTACTCATCATTTGAGGTCCATGCCTCAGAAGGTAAAATGTTGGGCTTCATAATCATATGGCTAGATCCAGTATCCATAAATCCAATAGCTTTGATGGGACGTTCATATTTGTCTTGTATGAAGAGTTAGATCTGGACATATGTTCATTGGACTGGAGTACGATCTAATTTCATGCAGGTCTACCGTAGCATGTGTAGAGAATCATCCCCTAAAGAGATAGAGGAATCAGAGGATTCATCTTAAGAGGTTGTAACAGAAACAACAAACTTAGTGTCTTCATCTTCAGTGGATTGTTCCTCAATAAGATCTTCAAAGTTATTAGAAGAATGAATAGGCAAAATTGATTGTATTTGTTTCAATAACTTGACATCTTTCTTGCTTTTATGAGGATAGGTTCGTGCAAAGTGTCCTGATGGTCTACATAGAAAACATCGATCATTTTTTTGAGAATGATGGTATTTTTTCTTGAATAATCAAACAAACTTTCACTTTGTTCCATCTTTTCTCATCTAAGTTTTCCTTAAGGGCTTGTAACCTTCCATTTGTCTGAGGAACTTTCGTCGATGATAGACATGATTATGATGAGATTTCTTCTTGTTGTTCTTAATTCTTTTTTTCTTTGCAATTAATTTAAAGATAAGGCTTCTTACAAGCCTGTTTGAAAAGTGGACCACCTTTAACGATGTTATTGAATAAGGCGTGTTGATCACAAAGCTTATCAAGATAGGCTAAAGTAAGTTAGTAGATTTCTCCAAGAGATACATTAGTAATATCTCTTTGTAAAGAAACAATAGTCTGTTGTAGCTCTAGTTGTAGTTGATCTGGAAGGGAAAAACTGTATTAAAGATTAACATCATTTTATCCATTCAAAAGATAATACCTTTCTATCATACTTAAAAATGCTTTTGTAAACCACGTTTGTCAAGTGAACAACATTTCATTGCAAAATTCCCCTAACGAATCTACTTATCTATAAGTTACCAATGAATTCCTTATGAATTATTCCAAGAAGAGCTCCGACTATAATGACTTGGATATACTAAAGTCTTCGATAGTTGTCAATACTTTGCCACCATTCTCGTAAAGTACCAATTAAACAAGAAGTAAACTCAGACAAAATATCCTGTAAAGGATTATTCGGTCAAGACATTTGAAGATCTATCCATGCACCAAATTTATGTAAGCAATCTCTCCATTTCTTTGGGTGAAAATCATCAAAAGTAAACCAAGGTCTTGAAATAGGCTTGGTTTGTACAGCTATTTGAGTTGGTGCTGTGTAGGTCTAAAAGGTTCAGTACCTGTGGATTCTGCTTCACTTATTTATGGTTCAACTTTAGTAGGTTCATCCATAGTCATCAGAACTTATGCTAATCTGATAGATCAGCTAGCTGTGTTGAGGAATCAGGAGATGGTTTAGAGATCTATTCAGATGATGACTTAGAAATAGTTGTAGAGATTTCAGATATTGGGACAGAGGCTTCAGAACAAGCTTCTGAATTATCTGATTGAGTAGAGGAATCTTTTACAACAGGTGTAGGTGTAAGAGTTACTATGAACTCTGTCATAAGCTCTTTATCCTTCCTAGTAGAGGTGGAAGGTTGAGACTTTGGAGGAGAAGTGGGAGGTGTTTGGATCTATAATGGTTTACTCCACTGGTTAATTGGTTCAGGTTTAATATATGAAGGTGATGACTTAAGAACTTATTCAGGCTTTGATTTTGAGTTTGACTTTGGCTTTTTAGGTTTTGTTGAGCTGCCTAAGGATGTGTATCTTATTTGATCAAAGGATGGTTGAATTTAAAGACCTTTGAATAGTCAGCTTCTTTTAGGTATGTCTGATATAGGGGAGGAGTGTATATTGATTGTATATTTGGAAATACTGAAGAGGATGAGTCATATACAGTTTTAGATTGTGCAGATTGCATATCAACTTCCATACATTCTACAATTCCTTGTATCTTCCTGAGTTCTCTAGTTTTGACATCGAAGTCAGGTCTAAAATACTAGTAGCAATGTAATGTCGAAGATCAGCATCGAGTTGTTGGATCTGAGCTTTGTATGAATGGTACAGTTGTTGGATCTGTTTAGAGACAACGTCAACTTTTTGTTGAGTAGCATGAGTATGTTGACTGTTTCCATTTAGCTTGGAATCAATTCTTCGAAGGGCTTTGTTTTGTGCTACTGTATTTGATGTCTGCCAATTAAGAACTTCATCAGAAGGATTTGAGAACAGTGTTTCTTGGGAAGTAATTCCTGTGACTCAAATATAAGGGATAGAGATAACCCTAGTTATTTCATTTGTACTCTTGTGTAAAGAAGGAAACTCTTTTTCGTATGGCTTAACCATCATACATGGTATAGGAGTACGAGTAATGACAGGAATTGTTGGCTTAGGCTGACAGGTAGAAGATTTCAGCATCTTACGAAGAGATCTAGGTCTGGATCTTTCTGTGGGTAAACTACTAGATTTGCTGGAATCATCTAGATCTAAATCATCCTTGTGTGGATGATACTGTTGAGAAGGCATACAACGAGTTTTAGACTTTTTCTTCCTCCTTCGTCGTCTGGCATACCGTTCATCATCATCATCATTGTCTGACTCAGGGTTGAGACAGACTTCAGAGTCAAGTTCACAGATAAATAGGTCAACACCCTATAAAAAGTGTCCACGATGATGGCTTACATAGACTGGCTCTCCATTAGATTTAAAATAATAGATAATAAGGCCAGATGTACCTTTCATATGAGAAAATACAGGTTGAATCAGAAATATAGCACCGAATGTAGAAGGTCTAGATAGATCTTCGTTGGGCCTTGCATAGATGGACTTCACTGTTCCCCTTTTTAATGTCTTCAGAATCAAAGGAGTGGTTATATTAAAAGAGTTTCGATGAGGCGTATAGAACACCTTCTAGTAATTAGTGATTCATTCAGTAGGCATCAACTTTTCAAACTTCACTACTGGTAATTGCTTCAGGATCGAGATGATAATATTTTGATCGTTAAAACGATCAGCAACCATATAAAGAGCATCCGAAGTAGAATTTGGAAAGTTTGGGTCTAAAGCATGATTCTGCAGACGATAGATCATCTGGTAATATAAGGTAGCCATGATGGCTGTGGGATCTTGATATGCTTCAGTGATCTAAATCTGAACTTACAACTGTTCAAACAAAGTGGGATCATCGAACTTGATGTTAAAATCAGGTACTATTGTCAAAATGACAATTTCATTGTTGAAAGTAGTCATCAAAGTACCAATCAAAGCAGTTTGGTATGTTGTGTAAGCACTGTCTAAAAGAGATATCCTTGTTGTAGCAAGTATTCCCTTTCTTCCATGAAGTGTAAGAATAAGGCATATAGTTCTTACATATAGATGTGTATGGTTGTGTTCTCTCCATAAAAAGATCAAGTCCTTTGGTATCAGAGTCATCTTTCGTATCTTGACCGACAGTAACATTGTCTATTGATAAGAATGAGTAAAGAGAGAGTCCAATAGTTATGGAGGCATTATCAGATGATCATGTACATCTATCTTCAACTTTGTCTATATCTACTCTACCTTCTAATGTCAAGCGTGTTTTGTTTAATCGTATTAAAAATCTAGTTAAAATTACCCATGTTTTTATAAAAATTTATGTTTGTGAGTCTTTTTTTTAAACCTTTGTTGAGTCCTTATAGTATCTATTCTCGATATCGATCTTAGACAAGAAGTATCGTAGTATTCTATTTACATCTAAACCAAAAGTTAAAGAAATAATCAAGAGTTTCAAATTAGGATAGTGTGGTGTAAGATTAAAAAAATAAAAACCACCACGATTACCAATAATGTCAGACAAAAAAGATGGATAAAGATGACAAGTTCTTCTGTATTGGTGCCAACATACTAATCTAAAAGGAGCTCCTTTTTGTAAGCATAGATACACCATATAATTAATTAATAAAGGCATATATATCTCCTTTCTCGTTTCCCCTTAGAAGTTAGAACAGAAAAGGGAAAGCAATATTCTAAGCCCGTTGTTTTTCATTCATTCAACACTACAGTATCAACTAATGACATCTTTCTGTTTCTCACGGCAAATCCCAGCTTTTGCTGCTATTTTGAATGTACTTTGAATTTAAGCTTTAGTTTCTAGCTTCTGCTCGCTATCATTACTAATCGACTAATGATACAAAATTCCCATCTCTAGTGCCGACTATAGTACTCATAATGATTTCTAAGTCTCGACATTTTATATGTACCCTAGATATTTAAACTGATAAAAAAGACGAAGAAGGTTAAACTTTGACGATTGATATTATAAATTGTAAGACTAGGTAGCTAGTTGATGCATTAAAATTGCAGATTTTGATCCATGATCTCTAATATTTTACAAAATTAAAATAATTAAATTTTCTAATTATTTGGTTGTATCAGCATTAATTGCGATTATTTCAGTAACCTATAGCTATGATGATATTTTGTAATTCCTTATTTAAGAACGTATGTTGTTTATGAATGACCAAAGCTGCATCATTATTCATTAGAAGAGATCCAATGTCACCTGAGGGCTGAGAGAGGAAAAAAAAAAAAAAAAAAGAGGATGTGGCTTGTCTAGTCATACTACGGAGACGAGTTAAATCCGGAGATAATGAGCATATAATGCACCATATATATAAGGCTGCAGCAGCATAAAGGTGCCACTCCTCAAGGTCCACAAGATCGTGCACGAAGTTCCCCTTTCCTCAAGTTAACTTCCTTTTCTCCACAACTTTCTAATCTAAACTAGTAGGAGACATACGTGACATCCAAAGTGCTATACCAAGGTGTTTCTAATCATTATCTACCCCTTTATGGTCAAATTAACATCTATAAATGCCAGGCTGCGTTATTCGTTTTGATAGCCACCTAATAATTAATATGTACTTTCGAGTCAGCTTTTGCATATATCGATGTAAATTGATACCAATTCTCCCAAATTCTTCGAACGTTGGAAGAATTATTTGTAATTTAAAAATTAAAAATTAAATTGATAAGACAATACATTTACGGTATAAAAAATTGATACAGTATTAGATCATAATAAAATTAGTTAAAAATTGAACAAAATTAAAAATTTTAAAATATAATTAAAAGATATTATCTTTATTCATTAAAAAATGAAAGTTTAATTGAATAAAAAGAATACTAAATTGTAAAAATTGATCGATTAATTAATAAACCAATTAGTTTTTAAGAATAAAAGTTAATAAAACAAATCAAACCGAAAAGTTAAACAGTTCCAAATTTTTGAGTTGAACCTTAATCGATTAGATTTTTCAATACATTACTTAAAATTACTTAGATTTCACAATCTCCAACTAAGTTTAAAGTTAGAGAAAGTAAAATGGGGAAATAAATTTGTCTACCATTTGAGTCAATCTCTTCAAGTGAAACATTATACAATCTACTTTTACTTAGCAACTTGAAAATTCAACAAAAACGTAATACGTCAAGTTTTTCAAAGATCCGTACTGTTATTAATGATAACAAGTTGACAACATTTTTTTTTTGCATTTATATAAAGATTACACTTTAAAATATGATAAGATTGGTTAGATCACAAATAATTGAAAATTTATATTAAAGACTAATTGAGAAAGATAATGATAATATCTATATCTTTGTCATTCCTAGCGATTGTCTTGTCTCTTTTGTTTTGCAAATAGTCTTTAATGGGGTGGTTTTGTAAATATATCAGTAAGTTGATCATTATTAAAAATATATCTTATTTGAACCTTCTCAATGTTATTAACTCATTAACAAAATAATAATCTAATTAAATATGTTAGATCTTATTTGAACCTTTTCAATGTTATTAACTCATCAACAAAATAATAATATGATTTAATAAGTTTATATTTGAGCATAAAAAATTGGATTTGAAGTTAAATGTATAGTTCAACTATTCTTATATCATAAAATAGTTGTAATAGTAAAAAGAAATCCAAATTCACATAGTAAAGAGTATAACCACATTATAAGGAGTATCATATTACTCCTTGCATTCAAATATGCAACATTATGCTTTTTGGAGAGTTTTCTACCTGGTTAGCACGGCACTAACACGTATCCATATCCTTACCATATTCAACGAGACGTACAATATTCTCTTTCTTTAGGCGTGATCAATTCCTTACTGTGTTCTACCCATATTTTCCAATACGGAGGAAACATGACCTTGTGTTCAAACCTGTATAATAGTGTTTTATTACAGAAAAGAAGAAGATAAGGAGGTTAACTAACATAGGATGCCAGTAAGGTCTCATATTTAGGCTATGTTAACTAGTTTCATACGTAAGAGAGATGACAAAGGAACATAAAAGGTGAGTGTAACAGACCAGGGATTAGGTGAGAAGAGAAAAGAATTGGTGATGAGAAAAAGAGCAGAGAAGATTCGAAAAGAATATTTGTTAATGGTATTTCTGTCCGTCTTCCTTACATGTAGGAACCGTGTATATATGGATTCCTTTCTTAGCTCGTCATAACAAAATAACAACTTTGTAACAAACACAAATAATTAGTAAAATAGTTCCTAACAATTAGAAAAATAACAAAATAGCCCCCTCAATTTCCTAATCGTTGCGTTACCCCACCCTCCAAAAGCACCTTGTCCTCAAGGTGAAGATAGGAATTCTAGAAACTACTAAGTGATGACATCACGGCCTTCCCGTGCAGCTTTATCAAGATCTTTGCCTTTCCATTTAATGAAAACTTAGGGAATAACAGTACCTTTGACTTTAAGCACTTGACTATCAATGACCAATTCTGGGATTGTGGTGGTATCATCAGAAGTTGCAAAGTCTGGAAGGGGGAGAGACTAGAAAAGTAACATCATCACAAGCAAGCTATAGTTGAGAGACATGAAATACTGGATGAATCTTTCCAGTGGCAGGAAGAGCAAGTTTGTATGCAACAGTGCCAACTTGTTGAATGATCTCAAAGGGTCTGTAATAGCAGACATAAAGCTTGAGAGAATGTCGGGATGCCACTTTCAATTGCTTATAAGGTTGTAATTTTAAATAGACCATGTCACCTACTAAGAACTCTTTTTTAATGCATCGTTTGTCTGCTTGTTGCTTCATTATATTTTTTGCCTTAAGCAGTTGGTCCCTCAAAATAAGCAACTTATTTTGGCACTCTTGCGAATATGTCTCAACAGAGGCTATGGTAGAAGGTGTATGGGGGTTAGTTTTGAGAGCTAGAGGGACTTGGGTAGGTTTGTTGCTAGACCCCGAATTTTTTTAAATTATTTATTACTTGTTTAATTATTTAGTTATGATTTGTTTGTTTGTTTATTTATTTTCTTAGAATTGAGTCCATTAATTAGTAAGCGTAAGTTAAAATTAGAAATTAGAATGGAAATATTAGGATTAAATTAAAGTCTAGTATGATGTTTAAGAAGATTAAAGGAGTTAGTAGATAAAGACAAAAGGAGGGACAAATGGGCATTTCATTAATTGATGAGGGGTAAAATTGGAAAGATAACAAAAATGGTGTCTTGAATTAAAAGAAGAATAGAAGACCATCGTGGAAGAAGAGAAAGAAGAGAAGAAAAACGTGAGAGAAGAAAGAAAAAAGAGAAGAAAATCGTGGAAGCTAGGGAAGGAAGAAGAAGAAAATCATGGGAAGAAGATTTGTTCAAGGTAAGCTTCATTTTCTTCTTGCCTTGTTGGAAAAACGAAAGGAGTTAGGAAGAGAATGGGTTTTGTGTTGGGAATGAAGGGAAAAAGAAGATGATTCAAGAGACCCATTTGATTTATAGGGTTTCTAAACTAGGTTTTGGTCTTTCTAACCTAGACAAGCTATGGGTAGGTTAGTTTAAGCTTAATTTTATCATTTTTGTGATTGTTGAAGCTTCATGAATTTTATGGAATATTGTTTTGAATGAGAACTTAGTTTGTTTTAGGAAACCAAGAAAACCTTATCCAAAGGCAAGAGGAAAGGCACAATTAAACTTAGGTTTCGCAGGCTAATTACATGGGTAATGTATTTATGGTTATTGTGTAAATGAGCAATTTACTTATATGTGTGTATATGCCTAATTGATTGGATTTGAATTGTTGTGAATGTGAAAATTTGCATTATGATGTGTTTTATGTCATGCCTTGAAAGACACGTGACATTTTGATGTAATCGGAAAAAAAAAAGTATACGAAGCATGAGAATATGATTATGTGATTGATTGAATTGAGCATATAATTGCTTGTATTTGGGCAAGAGAGAAACTGTTTCGTTAGTCACGTGCACGTTGACCTAAAAGCCTTCTTTTGGCTACCTGCTTGTGGCATATGAGATTCAAAAAATGGACTCAGTTTGTTCATGGTGTAAACTTCGGTTTCTCCATTTTGTTCCATGGAATTCTCGAGTCATTTGTTTATGCATTGGCTTTTTAATTTGTCAAGATATGATGCAAGATTAAGTGTCATGCTTTGATGATTATGATATGCTCTATGTGATGACATTTGGAACTATGAGTTATGAATTAGAATTGTGAATGATGGATTTGCTAGCCAAAATGAGATATAGATGTATATATGTATATATGTATATATGTATATACATATATATATATATATATATACATACATATATATATATATACATACATATATATATATATACATACATACATAT
>JANITW010000008.1:14803958-14818239 GCA_027564335.1 Erythroxylum williamsii | reverse complement strand
CATATATATATATATATATACATACATATATATATATATACATACATATATATATATATACATACATACATATATATATATATATATATATATATATATATGTATGTATGTATATATACTGTGTGGCTTGTTACCAATGACTATAAACATATTAGTCACTAAGCATTGTAACTCAACCCACTATTTTCTCCTTAGGTGTAGAACGAGAAGATTGTTGATCCTTGCAAGGCATTTGGAAACTCCGAGATAGCTACATGTAGTGATTAAGTTAGTTTGATAACTTTTGAGTAGCTTTAGTAGCATATCGAACATGAGCATCCAATGTATTTTGGTATTTTACGTTAAGTCATTGATGTAAATGTTGATTTGTAAGTAAAACTTCGTTCAAACACTATTTTGTTTTAGCAATGAGATTGAGTATTGAAGAGGTTCTTTTTTATGATGATAATGAAATATGATTGTGTTTTGCTCGTGATTCTTAAAGTTGGTAAATTGCATCTTTCAAGCTTTCATAAGGGTTAAATGTGTGTTCTGACTTAAGGGGAAGAACTATATTGATCTAAGCTGAATTAGACAAAGTTGTTTTCTCATAAGTTGTAGATTATCTTTCTAAATTTGCAATGATATAAAGCAAGAAATTTTGGGATATCGTAAATATATGATCATTATAAGTTAGTAATATTGCACGGGATGTACATACACGGGATAGCTACAATAAATTACGATTTTGACCCTTTTGGAGGCAAAATCTCTTTTCCAAGCTTCTTATAAAAGTTATAAGTCTAGAAGTTTTGTTCGAAACGGTCTAAGAATGACTTTAATCTGACCTCTCTAGTAGAAGTTATGCATAAATATGTATAGGGTGTGATTGTGAGGAACAAGGTGCGAATGCGACAAAAACTGCGGATTGAAGGAAAAACAACACCTCCCTGGTGCGATTGCAAGAGCGTCTGGTGTGTCATCATAACTTTGTCATTCGATCATCAAATGATTTGATTCTTAAAGCATTGGATTTCTAACTCATTCCTGTATCTCTCCATGAAAATTGGTAGCCTTTGGAGTTTATTTGAAAAAGATTGATGGAAAGAAGTGAGGGAATGAGTTAGAAGAGCATGAATTAATTATGAACATACTTTGACTTTTTGATCATATCTTGAGCTATAGGGCTTCGAATGAGATTTTTTTGTTTTAAAATAAACTAGAGACATGGGGCTACCATTTTCTTGAGGAATTCATTTTGAAATTCCAATGTCTAACTAATGCGGGCTCCTTCTTGTGAGATGTGTGTCCAGATATTACTTAGGACGTCGAACACGAGTCTTGTGAGGGCGGAGTGTCCAATACTTATGGTATTAGAGCGATAGTTGGACTCTAAAAATGGGGTCTAATATTTTTAGTCATAGAGAGCTTCAAAAGGGATTAGTTTAAGGGCTGAATGAAAATTGGTGTTGTACCACCATTCAGCGAGAGGTAGCCATGAAGTCCATGACTTTGGGTTGTCATGAACCATACATGTCAGATAATGTTCTAAGCAATGATTCAACCTCTCTATTTGACCATCGAATTGCGGGTGGTAGGCTAAACTTATGTGAAGGTTAGCCCCAATAGTAGTGAATAATTCTTTCCAAAATGAGCTAGTGAAGAGAGTATCTCGATCTGTAATAATTGTAGAAGGAAGTCTCTGGAGTTTATAAATGTTGTCGAGGAAGAGCTAGGCAACGTGCTTTTATTGTGTATGGATGAGATAATCCCAGAAAATGGCCATATTTAGTAAATTTGTCAATAACTACCATAGTAGAGTCCTTCCACAGATTTTGGTAACTGATTGATGAAGTCATGCTAATTTACTTCATTGCTAATTTGGTCCCATGCCTGCGTCAATATTGTTATTAGATGGAGTAATCCAAGGTATGGAACATGTTTTGGCTTAAACTGTTGGCACACCTTACATTTACTTACCCATTCAGCCACTTGTTTCTTCATTCCAGGCCAATAGAAAACCACTTTCATGCGTTGATTAGTCCCTTTTAAGCTAGCATGACCACTTAAAGTAGACCCATGCATGAATTTTATCAACCCTCGTCTAAAATCTTTATCCTTTCCTATATAAATTCTCCCTTTAAATATGATTAGTCCTCACTTTAGAGAGTTATCTCCTTGATTAGAAGACCCTAATATTGACATTTATGCCAGGAAGTCTTAAGCCCATATATCATCACGATAGCTTCTGATCAAATCTTATATCCAGTCCAGAACAAGAAGGGAAATGGCATAACAATTGGAGTGCGTAGCTTTTCTTGATAAGACATCAACTACTTTGTTCTCCACACCCTAGCTATACATTATAGAATAATTTAGCCCCAATAGTTTGGAGAGACCTTTCTTTTGTAAGTGAGTGTGGAGCTTTTGTTGTAGTAGAAAACGCAAGTTATCATGATCAGTTTTTATAATAAAAGAACTTCCCTCCAAATAATGTCTCCAATGCTCAACAGCGAATAGGGCCGCAAAGAGTTCCTTGTCTTAAATTGACAGCCCTGAATTCATGTTGCTTAAGGCTTTGCTTAGATAGGCAATTAGATGATGCCCTTCTATGAACACCCCACCGATGGCAATATCAATTGCATCTTTTCAAAGATAAATGTTTTTGAGAAGTCTGGTAGGGTGAGAACAAGAGTGAGCACATGGTGAGCTTAAGCGCCTCAAAAATAGCTTGTGTTGGGGAAGACTATAGGAAGGAATCTTTTTTTAATAAATTTGTGAGAGGCCTCTTAGCGCCATAATCTTTCACGAAACATCTGTAATAGCCTATGAGATCAAGAAACCCCTTCAACTCCTTGACTGTGTTAGTTGTCATTCAATTGGTCATTGCTTCGATCTTTGTTGGGTTTGCGTGGACTCATCCATATGAAATAATATGGTTGAGATACTTGACTTGAGTCTTTGCAAAGGAACATTTAGAGAGCTTGAGAAATAACTAGTGATCTTTTAGTAGTTGAAAGACCATCCTCAAATGCACCAAGTGTTGGCTAAAAGATATGCTATAAACAAGTATGTCATAAAAAAATAAAACAAATTTCCTCAAATATGGTTCAAATACATTATTCATCAGTGATTGAAAGGTTATTGGGGCATTAGTGAGGCCGAAGGGCATCAAACAAAACTCATAATGGCCTAAGTGAGTTCTGAATGTTGTCTTTGGTATGTCATCCTTATGCATTCGTATTTGGTGATAACCAACATGTAGGTCCAGCTTGGAAAAGTAATGAGCATCATGCAATTCATCAAATAGGTCCTCTATATGAGGAATGGGGAATTTGTCCTTGATGGTTATAAAATTGAATTGGCGATAATCAACAAAAAAAATGCCATAAAAAATCCTTCTTCTTAACTAATAGCATTGGTGAAGAAAAAAGGTCGTGGCTAGGTTGAATAACTCCAGAGTGAAGCATTTCTCTAACCAATTTCTCGATTTTTTCCTTTTGAAAATGTGGATAACAGTATGGTCTTAAGTTCACTAGTTAGGAAACAAGTTTGAGAGGGATTTTATGATCACAAGAACATTGAGGAGGTAATCCCGTAGGTAAAGCAAATAATTCCTAGAATTCAGTTAATGAAAATTAAAGCTTATGAAAGTGGTTACCAGGTTGTTGCTAAAGGATTACATCAGTAGTTGGTCATGTTGCAAACAGCAGAATTGCACTATCATTCTTAACCAAAAAAAAAAACAAAGCTCCTTGCAAGTGATAAAGCCCAAACGAGCTTGGTCCTCTTTTGTCACCCCCTTTAATACTACCTTATGCCCATTATGATCGAAGGACAATGATAGATTTGTAAAATCGAAAAGCATAGGCCTAAAGCTCTTCATCCAGTCGACCCCTAGCACCATGTCATACCCTCCTAAGTCTAGTACTCTCAGGTCTACCTTGAAAATTAGTCCCTGTCTACGCTACTCAAACCCTGCATAACCATAGCGACTATGAGTTTTGTTGTCATTGGCTACCGTCACTATAAGAGGATTCGTAGCTTGCAGTGGTAAATGTAATATGTTGCCTAGTTAAGAGTCCAAAAAACTATGGGTACTTCCACTATCAACCAAAATTAATAATGGTCATCCTTGAGTCAATCCACGAATTCTAATGGTATTGAATGCTACTTTGCCTTTAAATGCATGCAACAAGATGGCTATAGGTTCCTCTTGGGCTCCCAATTTTGGTTCAAGGTTGTTTCCTTCACTAATTGCCTATGGTGGTTGAGGATCATCCTTGTGGTTTACCCCTTAAAGCTCATCTACGTAATCTTGAGCAATAATATAGTGGAATTGTCTCTTTTGACAAACATGTCCTAGAAATTACCTTTCCCCGTAAAGAAAACAAGCTCCAAGCTCTCTTTTTTGGTTCTGACTTGTTTTATAATTAGGTTTCAAGTTAGTAATAGCTCCCTTTGGTGCTACTATGGACCTATTAGTTGATGATAAGCTTGAAAATGATGGTTGTCCCTTCTATTTGCATAGTAGAACTTCTACTGATACTTCTTGCAATTTAGCTTGCTCAAACACCTCAGCTAATGATTGAGGTCTAAACATTTTGACCATAAGTCTCAATGTGTCAGAGAGGCCACTGAGAAAACTTAAAATAGAATAGGATTCCGTTAAAGTTGGGTTGGATTGTAGCATAGCTAAACGAAGGTCTTCAAATTGCTCATGATATGCTTTAATAGAACCCCATTGCTGAAGTTTATTAAATTTTTCTACGATATCAACCTGCTCTCTAGAATGAAACCTACAATTTACTGCCTCCATAAATGCTTCCCATTGGTTCGACCCTTTTTGTTCAATCCAACCCTAAAACCATACATCGGGTTTCCTTCTAGGTGCATGGAGGCCACCTTCACTAAATTCTTCAATGACCCCAAAAATTCAAAAATATCTTGCACACCTCCTAATCCGGCTTCTCGGATTTCTACTATAGAAATAAGGGAAGTCCAGCTTTGGAATGAGGTTTTGGTTAAAGCTTTGGTTTCCTCATGTTGACCTATTAAGACCCATCTGACTGGTACTACCTGTTAGTAGTGTACCCTAGGCCAATTGACATATGTGACTTTTGTACTAACATTATGACTTATTAATAATATATTATGAGGTATTCTTTTATACATGCATGTATATCGTTTATGTAATGTAATTTACGTTCCATGAATAGTATTAGGCTTATGTCATCAAGTATGTGAATTGATAGTAAAAAGCATTATAATACTATTTTAAACTGTCCCTAATCGATCGTTATCGGTGGAACAATAATGAATTAAGACTAATATGTATTCTGATTGATGATCACGTTTTTCTAATCATGGATATGAGCTATCAAATCAGAAACATAGATATGTTAGAGAACACATATTGGACCGACTCACAGAGAGAACACTACATGGTTTCATGTCATTAGAGATTCTCAATATGGTTTGACTTTAGTCCTCTGACCTGAAGTCATCATGGTTCCCTACATGAAGAATTCAATGTTTTGACATTAAACTAAGTTATCTTTAACCGAATAACAACTTGTCTTATGTTGGACACTAAATAAATCATGCGAAGTGATGTGAATGACGTAGATGGGATTTGTACCTCTCTTAAATGAGAAAGATATCATTTGAGCCTCTTGACAAGTATAACTGAAGAAATGCATGGTCGTGCTCAAATAAATTGATGAGGAGTCATCAATGTCATTTGTTATAATCAGTCAATTTGGGGATCAAGAAACTATGATTAATCAAAGGTTGACATATACCATACCTTGTGATTAATCTTGATATCGTGTTACAAAAGGACTGAGCCTATAACCATGGTTACAGGTTAAATCAGATTATCGATCCTCATTTGATTTGGGTAGTCATAATGTCTTGCTAGAGGCCGCTTATGACTTATGGGCCTTGAAGTGTGATCAAGCCCATTGCCAACATCAAATGAGCCTACAGGGTCGCACACAAAGAGTGATGTGATCTGGGCTTATTCTCTTGGGCCTAATTTATTAGGTATTGAATAAATATATTTAGATATATTTATTAGGCTAGATTGAATTAAGTTGTCGGGCTTTTATTATATGAGATATAATAGGCTGAAATTTATTGGGGTCTCAATGAGATTAGGGTTTCTCTATAAATAGAGAAGCTTAGGTCTCATTAGAGATATGAGACACAATTGTCACAAAACCCTAGCCACCATCCGAGAGAAAAATTCGTGCGGCGTTCGGAAGAGTTTCAAGACGTGCTAACACACCACAGCCGTAGCCCGGATCGTGCATACTCATGTGGATACCGGTAGAGGGTATTCGCGTTTGCAGTGTCTTGGAATCCGAAAAAGAAGCAACCTATCCACGAAAATAAGGTATTTTCGTAAATCTTTGGTATTTTCGATTATACATCATATTGTTGTATGGTCTTTTTCCGCAGTATATTGTGAATACTCGGACCGTACGCAATCCAACAATTATCTAAGAGACATAATTTATTGAGTACATTACATTTAAATTGATGTGTTTTGAGTATATTTAAGATTTATATGTTGATAATCTTGATATTGGTCATATGTTTAAAACATTTACAAATTTCGCATTTAGTAAAATTTATAGGTAGGAAAGATATTTGTTTGGAGATAATTGATTATGTGTATTTTATAGTACTTTAAGATAGTTAATTGTGAGAGAATTGCATAGAAGAGGCCTAATTAGAGTTAAAAAGACCTTTGAAGTTTTGAACTACCATTTTTAGATTTTATAATTATTCTTTTAGGTGAAGGAGATAGTTTCGATGGAAAAAAGAAAGTCAAGTTAATGTAAAAGCTACAGTCAAGTTAATGTAAAAGCTACATAAGAAAGAAAGTTAAACATTAAGAAGACGACTCATTATACATTAAGTAAACTAATAAGGGATAAACTAAGTGATATTTGAACCTAGATATTAAGTTTGGATACAATTGAGAAAAAAGAGGCTTCCAAGCAAATGCAAGCATATGTTGTAACTAAGAGGAGATGAACCTTTTCAAGTCAAAAAATAATGAATAATAATAAGATCAACTTGCTAGGTGAATACCACCTTTAATATTGTCGATTTATCTCCTTTTGTTTTTGTAGAAAAAGATGTTGATTTAAGGACAAATCCTTTTGAATAGTGAAAAAATAATGGGAATCCGACATTTACTCAAGTTACACAAGCTTCTTAACATGGGAGACATAAAGAAGGGTTTGGATAGTTTGCAAATAGTTCAAATTAAAAGTTAAAAGTTGTTAGAGATCCATTATAAAACATTGAAGGACCACTGAGAAAAAGTACATCAATGAAGACCAAACAAGCTCTCAATGACTTAATGGTAGATCTTTATGCAAGGAGTGAAACTTTATTACTTGAAGAGATTGAATTGAAGCTCGTAATGTTGATTCAAGTAAAGGAGTAAGATATAGAAAGAGGAAACATAATTTTTTAACTAACACTGATGTCATATTGATGTTTGATATTAGTCTTATGCTAACTTTGAAAATTAAAGAACTAGGCAATATGACACCAATAACACGACCATTTAGAATTGTATTTAGAGCATAGTATTGTATTGGTCTTATGTTGATTGTGTTTGTTTCTGATAGAAATAAATTGATGCTAGACTTGACGTGAGACTAGCCCCAAACTCATGAAATTAGTTGTTTTAGTTTTTAAATTTCATATTTCTATCCAAATAAGGATTGAATTTTAAAATTTGCTTAATTGTTTCCTAACTAGGTTATGATAAGAATGTTATTTTCTTTTTAAGACTTTAGTTCTTTAGTATTTTGTCCTATAAAGGATATTATATTGATGTAATAGATATACGGTATTATCGATTAATCAAAACACTACGAGATAATTTTTCTTCTTGATTAGAGAAACTCTTGTTTTACTAAGAAGTTAGGTAGGACTATAAATGATTAGGGAAACTAATGTTTGTTAGTAATGATCAACCTTAAAATCTTATCACTCTTATCCTGTTTTTCCTTTAAGTGTGGGGATCAATATCTTTTTTTTTTAATTTGGAGTTTGTTTCTTAAATTAAGCTTGCCTTGATATAATAATCTCGGTCCTTATTCAAATTGATATTAAATCTTACTAATTATATTGGTGAAGGTCGTACCATTAAGAGTTTAGAATTATCAACCAAACTTAATATATACTCCCTCTTATTCAAAATAAGTGTCGTTTTAGAGAAATTTTAATTATTCAAAATAAGTGTCGTTCACGATTTTTCATGCATGTTTATAATTTTATTTCCAAAATTACCCTTTAATTTCTCTCATAGCCTAATTATACAGATTACATTTTCAAGGCAATTCAACATGCAATCAATAAAGTTATATCAAACATTTCATTAGCTTTCTTAATAAGTGTGCATCTCTCTAAAACGACACTTATTTTGAATAGGAGGAAGTAACAAATTGGAGTAGATGCACAATGTCTTAATTTCTCATAAATGCATTTGCTCTCTTCTTAATAACAATTGTAAAAAGTTCTACATAGATACTAGACACATAAGTTGTACCTTCTCATAAATGCATTTGCTCTCTTCTTAATAACAGTTGTAAAAAGTTCGACATAGATAGGTCATTTCTTTCAACTTTGTTGAAACATATTTTTTACATGTCTTTGAAAGTTAACAATCGTCTTCAATTTAGCCTAGATTTATGTATTTAATTATTTGTAATTATCATCTTGATTTTTCTTCTTTATTTAAACTCATCCAACATGTATAAATATACCTATAATATTCCAGTATAGATACACCAAAATATAGAATTCTCTACAACATTCTTTTTCTGCTCTCTTTTCTTTATAGTATTAGGGCCTACTTTATTTTTAAAAAGTAAAAATTTCTAGGGTTTTTCTTTCAAAGTTCTTTTGGAGCCTTTTGTCTCCTTATTCAGCATTCTTATTTACTCCAAAAACAATCATATACTAAATTGTTTCTATGATTGAGTAGATCAAGAACCGTGCAAATAACACCCCAAGAAACTCTCCCATTTACCCTCACGAACTTGTTACAGTCCCTCCACCCACAAAACCCTAACTAGAAGCTTCAGGAGGAAGAAAACAGGTTAAAAGACGTTATTTTGGACAAATCAAAACAACACTGTTTAAACTCAAAACGACAACTCCTCACAACTTTCCTCTCTGGGCACATCATCAGTCGTGTAGGTGCCACGTCAATAGCCACATAATCAAACAAGATCCTATCATCGCCACATCTTAGTAATCTCCATATTAGCATCCTACTTAGCATCACATCATTAGTCCACATCAACCTATCAGTCCCTTTTTTCTTTAAGTCTTTTATAGATCAAACCAGTTCCTAAGCTTTTTGACATTCCGACTCCATTTTTAAGGTTAGGTTAATCAAATTTAAACTGTATTTCTCCATTTTATTTCCTTTTCTTCATTATGGATAACTTTAAACTCTTCTGATACATTTCAAACCCTGTCAATGCTATATTTGATGGATCCAACTATGATCTATGGGCTAAAAGTGTACTTTTTTTACAGGGAGGCTCCTCTATCAAATTATTACTGGAGAAATACCAAAATCAACTAAGACAGTAGATGAAAAAGAGGAGAAATTTATAGAGTGTCCAGCTTCTTGGAATAAAATGAATCATCCGATCCTAGCATGATTATGAAATATATGTGTTTAAGTAATCAAACTTGATTTTTAATGCTTCTCTCAATCAGAACAATAGGGCTCTTATACTCATTACTAAACTTGTTGAAGAAAAAGGATTACTAATCCTTAACTTTTCGAGGAATCCTTCATCAATGGTTGTGAATGACCGATTTTTCTCAATCTTTTCAAAATTGACTTAATATATTAAGTAAGTCCGGTCATAGACCAATAAAAAAAATTTATCTTTGAAATCTAGGAGAAATTATAAGGGGGGTCTATTTCCGGCATCGTATCCATAGTTAGCACATTTATTCTAGTTAAAAGCTCCAGCTCCGTATCAAGGTCACGGTCGATATCATCGCTCACATCCATACCGTCATTAGTATCCCGGGAGCAATTTACTTACGATACTTAGTTGACATTCATAAAAGTATCTAATGAATTATGAGTTCAACACACCCTGTTTAGCAGAAAGACGGATATTCCTTGCTCATTATCAGACAATCACTTATTCACAAATCTTGTTTCAGCTTTATCGAAGACTTTACCAAAAGTAACAACAACCTGGATAAACAATCCACAACTATGTGTCAGAACTATAAGAAATTTGGGATCAAATATCACTTGGAGATCCTTTATGGCATAGTCCTCCACAACTATGTGTCGGAACTATAAGATATTTGGATCAAATATCACTTGGAGATCCTTTATGGCATAGTCCTCCACAACTATGTGTCAGAACTATAAGATATTTGGATCAAATATCACTTGGAGATCCTTTATGGCATAGTCTTAATGCAGCCACCATTTATGCAACTCTCTGCGATCGTCAGTATATTTGGCATTTGATGATGACTCTTTGGGAGAAATTTGAGTCCATCCATAGCTTTCGTCTCCATAGAGGTTCCTTGCCAACTCTTGGCACCATGATCGAAGAATTAATTATAGAAGAAAATTGACTTAATGCCCTTCGTATAGAAAAATCTAATCCATATACTAATGTTGATCTAGCCACTCAGACCTCATTCTCTCAGAGTTCTCAAAATTCAGTTAAGAAATCTTATAAAGAATCTTGTCACTATTATTAAAAGCGGAGCCATCATATTTATGAGTGCAGAAAATGACTTCGACAGAATTTTCAACAGAGTAATTCTTCTGAGCCCCCTTAAACCTTCTACCTGTTGCTGCCACCATGGTGGGTCTTTAAAAGATCTTTATGCTTTCCTCCAGCAACTTTAACCTGATTTGGGAACTACCTCCTCATCTGCCTTGTATATCACATCAGGTACTACCTCATGATGGTACTTTGATTCTACTAGTTGTAATTATATGACCTCTGATTGACATATTGTTTATACAGCTAACAATTATAATATGCATGTTCAAAGTTTAGGCACCACTCAAACACCAACATCTTATTCCTAAACTATCTTTAAATGTCATTTTTATTAGTCAATTATGTGAATTTGATGTTCACTTATCTTTATACATGCAGGAACCACAGACAGGCGATCCTTAGGACAGGGTGTAAGGTTGGGTAGTTGTTTAAGCTTAATTCCCTCCATCTTCCATCTAAAATTGTTGTTGAGGCTATCACGTCTCATCTTTGGCATTTCTGATTTAGTCATATATCTCCTACTAGATTAGGATCTTTGATTTCTAGTGGTTTCTTTAAGTTCTATTAAAATCGAACACTATACTTGTGTTTCATGTCAATTATCAAAAAGTCATGCTTTACCTTTTTTTCTCAGCGATTCTATTTCCTTAGCACCTTTTGAAATGATTCATTATGATACTTAGGGTCCTATTCCTTATGATACTATGGGTGATGTCAAATATTATGTGATCTTTGTTGAGAATTTCTCTTGTTATACATAGATCTAGCTCATGTGTCATAGGTCTGAATTATTTTCTATTTACTCTCATTTGCTAATATGATTCAGACTCAATTTCCTGGCAAAATTAAAATGCTTCGCACTAATAATATTATGGAATACAAAGATACAAATTTCACCTAATTTCTTCATCCACAAAGTACTATTATCCAAAGATCTTGTCCAAGTACATCTCAACAAAATGGTCAACCATAATGAAAATACAAACACATTCTTGATAATGTTCGAGCACTCCGTATATGTACTTAGAGAAGTAACTCTTATTGTATAAACTATAAATTGTATTCCTTCTTATGTCATGGATAACATCTCTCTGATCCATATAAACATCTGATTAATCATACACCTGATTATCAAACTCTCAAAATTTTATGATGTACTTGTTTTGTTCTCTTACAACCTTATAAATGTGTCAAATTAGAACCACTGACACGACTATGTTGTTTCTTAGAATATAGAATAGAACACAAAAGGTATTGATGTTGGGATCCCTTGTCATAGAAACTTTTTTTAAAAAATTAATTGAGTATATATTGAAAAAATTTAAGAAGTCAATAATACAATTTCCAGAGGTTTATACACTCCCTTGCCAAAAAACAACAAACAACAGCATAACATCATACCTTTGTTAGTCACAGAGAACTTACCAAAACGGCCACACATCTAAGCCGCTACATTACATAGGATGACAACATTTCAAGATCAACGAAGGTTTTGGATAAAAGAGGTAAATTTCCCCCTGCTCTGTAATTTGCTGCCTGTAATCCCTTGTCATAGAGACTTCGTATCTCCCATTATGTAACCTTTTAGGAACATAAGATGTTTTTTAGCTTTTCACAGTTTCGAGTCAATGAAGCCCCTCGTCAATTCTTCTATGATCCTACTATATCTCTTTTCCTGACATTTCTCTTCCAAGTAGCCCATCCAGCTTGCCTTCACCTACATCTGCTCCCATGGCATCCTCTCTAACAGTGGATCCACTAAATTCTCCAAATGACCATCCCTCATTAGAATCTCTCCCTCTACTACCAATGCTTTGTTGAACTGATCATGTAATTCAACCTTTTTTCTGTCTTCATGATTTTCATATTGTGTTTTTATGAACCTCGAACTTATCGCAAAGCCAGTTCTGACGCTTTATGGCAATAAGCAATGACAGAAGAACGACAAACACTTACCTATACAAGTACCTAGGACTTGGTTGACTTACCTATAGACGGATCACTTGTAGGTTGCAAATGGTTCTATAAAATCAAGACTTAAGTAAATGGATCAATAAAAAGATACCAATTATGTCATGTCGCTAAAGGATTCACTCAAGAATATGGCATTAATTATGAGGATTGAATTTTGCTCACAATCTCATTGTTGTTGTTGCTATTAAAAAATGGCAGTTATTCCCAATGGATGTCACGAATACCTTTCTCAATCACGATCTCACAAAAGAAGTATATATGTAACCTCCTCTAGAGTACGATCATCACCCTAATGGGGTATGTCATCTCCATAAAGCTTATATAGATTAAACCTAGCTCCTCAAGCCTGGTTTGCAAAATTTAGTTCTACCATTGGCTATCTTGGGTTCCAGTCTAGTTATTATGATGATGATGCCCTATTTCTCTACAATACTAATCAAAGATACACTTTTTATCTTCTCTATGTGGATGATATGATAATCATTTGTGATGATAAACATGGTATCATTGTTCTTAATTCCTTTCTCTATTAGCAGTTTGAGATGAAACACTTGGATAACCTGCACTATTTTCTAGATTTTGAGGTATCCTCTGATGAATTTGGATACTATCAGTCACAAGCTTAGTATGCTATTGAACTCATCTCTTGAGCTATTATCACTGATACTAAGACACCTAACACTCCACTTAACTCTAATAATCACCTTTCTGCTACTAATGAGAACCTACTTAGTGATGGTATGCAATATCGTCAATTAGTTGGCACCTTATCTATCTCGCTATCTCTCATGCAAATATTTCTCATATTTTCCACTTCATGAGGCAATTCATGCCAATACCTCGTGCTACTCACTTCTCTACTGTTCTTCATATATTGAGGTACTTCAGAAGTACTTTGTTTCATGGTCTTCCTTTTCACTACTCTTATCTATTGGCTACAAACCTACTGTGATACTAATTAGGCTAGAGACCTAATGGATCTTCGATCCACCACTGGTTATTATTTCTTTATGGGAACATCTCTCATTTTATGGCGCATCAACAAACAAACAATCGTCTCCCGATTCAGTACAAAAGCTAAATATAAAGCTCTTGATGATACTACCTCTGAACTCCTCTAGTTATGATGGTTTTTTTCCAGATATAAGTGTATCTTTTTCGTCTGCAGTTCCCCTTTACTGTGAAAACCATAATGCCATACAAATTGCTCATGATGATATCTTTCACGAAAGGACTAAACACACTAAGATTGATTGTCATCTTGTTCGACATCATATTCTTCAAGGCATCGTACAACTTGTTCCTATATCATCATAATCTCATACTACAGACATCTTCACAAAGTCACATCTATCTTAATGCCTTGCAAATCGTTTTCAAACTCAAGCTCTCATCTTCCATGATACCTTGAGTTTAAGAGAGGGTGTTAACAGGGACGGAGCCATGTTATAGGGGAGGGGGGCCATGGCCCCCCCTTTCAAATATTTTTTTTTAAAAATTACTTATATAATTAAAAT
>JANITW010000008.1:14764952-14776818 GCA_027564335.1 Erythroxylum williamsii | reverse complement strand
GCGTCGGAGGGGCTTATCGGGAAACAACCCCCGACGTGCCTTCTTTGTTTTGCAGGAACCTTCAAGCCAGAATTCACATGTTCAGTAGTCAGCTTCATGGATCTAAACGGCAACGTTCAGAATCCGGCAGAACCAAAAAGTATATTTAAAGTCAAATATTATGCGGTAAAAGAACAAGTTCATGCAAAAACAATTTCTTGTGCTTTATTCTCATCATAAGCAGAATCATATTTACATAAAAGTTAATACAACTTTGATTAAGACCGGCTTAATATTGTCTACTAAACAAAGAAGAAGTAAAGATCTTGAAGTAGGTTATGAAGACTTCAAGATAGCATAACAAGTCTCATTAAGTAGAAGACATCCTCAATAAATTAATAGAGGCCGTGTTTTCAAATATAGAAAGATCTAATAGCAATAATAAATGGTAGAACACGCTGTAACAAAGACGAGTTTAGGAATAATACGAAAGTTGGACAACCTCTACTTTCATCCAAGATAGTCAATTTTGAGTTTTCAAAATATTCAGGAGATGGCCCTATAGAATGGTTCAGTAAAGTTCTTCATGTTCCAAGATACTGTTGAAACTCAAAAGTCCTTAGTATGATTTTGCGAACCAATAGTCAAAATAGCCAAGGCAAGTTTACAAAGAAGAAGGAAAGGACTCCACATGGGTAAATTTTTTCAGGAAGAGGTTTGGTTTGGACCAACGTGAGGACTTTGATGAAGTTCTAGTAAGAGAGAAGTAGGCAGGCTCTTTACGAGACTCTTCAGAAGGCACTAGTGAAAATATTTATTGGGGCATCAAATTGAAAATTATAAAGCGTGTTTGGTATTAATTTAGATTCGGGCGTTTCTGGAAAATATTTTCTCAAAATTTGTATCCAACTTGTTATCAATATAAGTAAGCTTTGAAAAACTTTAAAGTAGAGTTCTAAACTACCATAAATATTGAAATAAAATTTTAAGTGAAGAAAACAATTTATTTGCTAAAGAGAATCACAAACTACAAAAGAGAATTGGATATAGTAAAGATGAATTTGCAATATAAGGAAAACCAAAATATAAAGATGATTGTTTTCTTTGGAGATTGATTTTTTTTGAATTGTGATTGTGTTGGTCTATTGTTGTCCTCTATTTTTATAGTACTGGTGAATTTATTCTGACATTTTAGCTAATTATCTTCTAACTTCTATGTGCTGGAATTCAATCTCAAGTAACTTCTTTTCAACTCACTTAAACTTTATTTTTGTTAACTATCTTCTATCATTTTCTCAACTATATTTCTTGAATTTCCCCACAAATTCAGTATATTTCTTCTCACATCCCCCTCTCCTTCCCAAGTATATGTTTAGTTGAGCAAACTAAACATATGGTATAGAAATTCCTCTAGTTTTCTATAAACTGGATTATGAATTCTATCTCAATGGTTTTACAGATTCTAGACTAAATTCTTGAGCTAGGCCAAATAACGTTATATGTGAAGAGTCTCCTATCCTAAATAGTCATTTACATATAAGAAATGTTAGATCTAAAGATTGCATTAAGACCTTTCAAATTTGAAATTCCTACTTCCTTGTCCATTATAGAAGATAGAAAACCTCCTCACACTACAAGAAATAATCAATTTACCGATGGAAATTTCCTTCTGTAAATGAGATATTTCCGTTGGTAAATTGAGATACCGATGGAATTTGGTGGCCGAGAAATCGGTCGGTAAACATGTTGTAATTAAAATTTTCGATCGTCAAATTTTTTCGGTATTTTACCGAAGGTATTAACGATGGTAACTTGTTGTCGGCATCAATTTAACGACGGAAGAAGTTAAGTGAGATATCGTCGGTGAAATTTAGCAACGGATTAATGTCCGTCGGTGAATCGTAAGTGACCTAAACCAATTTTTCGACGGTTTGGTTGACCGTCGGTATTCCGTCGATAAGGACTGAGTATATATATTTTTATTTTATTGTTATGTTATTGTTATAACAATGTTATATTAAATATATAATTTTTTATTTGTATTGCGTTATATTATTTGTTCATAATATATTAATTTGTATATATAATTTGATGAATGGGAAAATTAATTAATAATATAATGTATAAAGTATTTAATTTAATTATTAAAAAATAACAAAGAACAAATCTTATGTTTTTTAATTGAAAACAAATGACAAAGATAAGTTAATGTCGTGGTAATCGTTAATGCTCTGAACTGTTAGGCCCCCTCTTTAACTGTTCCACCTCCTGCCTAAGCTGAGCCATCTGGTCCATATGCTCTTTCATCTTAATCATCTGCTTCACCTCTGCTCTCATCTTAGCAAGTCGCTCCATCTCCTCTCTCATCTTAGCTGCTTGCTCCATCAATTCTTTAATCTTTGATACCTGGTTCAGCTCCTCCCTTATCTTTTCACTCATCTGCAGACTCATCTCTTCTCTAATCTTAGCTATCTCCTCCATACGCTCCATACGTTGATTTACTAGCTGCTCCCTCAACATACCCAGTGTGGCTTGGAGCTCGGATACTTCATTACTTTGCGATGGCCGAGCAGATGCTGTTGTACTGGACAGGGAAGAGCGCGAATAACAGGTATTTGCATATGAGCTTAGGCCGAAAATTCTTCCACAACGGTCCCTACCATCCATGACATCAAGATATGTCTGAATCTCGTCCACAAGTTGTTCATCTTGAGACTGTCGCTGAATATTTTGTTATATTTGGTCATATTACGAAGCAATCATTACATTAATAATTAAGGTATAATTGTTAAGAAATTAAAAAAATGTATTAATTTCACTTACATTCAGCTCTCTATATCGAGTGTTGATGAAAGTGACACCATCATGTTTTTTCATATGGGTGTGCAAAAATAGCTAAATAGGTGTAGGCTTGGTGCCCAATGACTTTTCCTACATATATAACCTAAATTGTCAGATGTGAACTAGAATTTAAAAATTTTTTGGCAGAGTTTTCTCTATATATATGATATTTGGTCCCTGTTCAACAAAGAAAACAACTTCACACAGCTATATATGGCACCGGACATTTATATCATAATCACTATGTTCAATAAAGCGAAGCAAAATATATGCAAAATAGGTGTGAAGTGTAGATACTTACTAGTCTATGTGCATGCTCGTTGTGGGCAATTGATCCTCCCGTATGCACTGGAAGACTCGCACCCCTTGGGCCTCCTATCTGTTGACCGAATTACGCTATGATATGGATATTGCCACAGGTGATGTCCAATACTTGGTCCAACAAGTCCAAATTTTTTCTGAAATATAACGCGATCTTACACCAACTTTGCGTATCGCATAAATTAATTCGCGATATCGTATTCGAGCTTTCTTTTCTCACACTTTATACATGCTAGCGTCGAAACAAGAATTTCAGTAAAATTCTTTCTGAAATAAAAAGGGGAAAATAACAAAATATTAAAATTTTGTTGAACATTGTGAATATAAAGCAATGTAACAAGAAAAAAACTATTATTTGTACATCAAACTCCTGAAAGTAAAATTGCTTTGTGGTGTCAGATAAATTCTTCCACACATAGCCCTCCGGTTCAATTCTTTGCTTAAACGACGAAGTCATATTTCTTGAAGTTGGTGCAGACAGAACCAACCTAACATACCATTTAGGAAATAACCTAACAACCTAAATTAAAATCAAATTATAATTTTAGTTGATAATAAAAATTATAATTTGATTGTTAACAAAATATTAAGAAATAACGCATTTAATTTATCGTTAATTTACAAAAAAGTTACAACTAAAATTATGCTATAATCTAAAAAAATCAAGAAGATCTAAACATAATTAACCCACAAATAAATACTTCATGAAAGATATTTTTTTTATCTAATCTGAATTGTTAATAAATAATATATAGTTTTTGGTTAAATTCAAATTATATCTTTTATTTTAGAAATATTATGTAAGATAAAATAAACAAAATAAATAATCTATTTTGCATGTGTACAATCTAACGTGTTTTGTACATGTTACTTAGAAAATTGAGGTTATCATAGCAATTAACAACCTAATATATGAGGAGAACATTAAAGACAAAGTATCTCCTTAACAACATTCTTTTAAAAATCTTAATTACCTTTAATAGGGATGACAATTCTTGAACCATGAGCCTAAATTTAGTTGTTTTTAATGGATCGACTAATAGGTCAGGCCAGATCTATACTGACTAGAGATCTAATTATTTTAATTAAAATAATATCATTTTATTTAGAAGAGTTAAGTCTTAGATAAGCTTGGGTCTGAGCAATTCAAACTTGAACCTAATTTAAAAAAATAAATTATTCTATATTTTTAATTTTTTTAAAAAATTAGCAGGATTAGCCTATGTAAATTCATTGCCTTATGTAACCTTTAACAATGTTAAAAAAGAAGTTTAGAAGGGGAAGGGTTGGTTAGAAACATCAAAACTAACATTTACTTATTTTCCTTGAATACAAAAATATAATCCTAGTTCTGAATTTTTCATCAAGTTAATTGATTTAACATTAAAATCTTCTTATGTTCAAGCTAATTTATCTGTTTAAATTCAATATATTTTAATATAGACGCCTTCAAACTTCAAATTGAAATATAACTATTCTATTCTCGTGCACTACAACCCTTCCAAGTGCTTACTGAGATAACAGAAGATAAGAACCCAAATCAGAGAACATTAGGTTGGAGATTCCTGAATAATACAGCCAAAATTTGCCAATTGCATAAACAGAAACGCCAGATACCACCTTCCCACGTCAATATTTTATTTCACTTTTAATAGAAATCAGCAACATGTACAGTACTTATATATTAAAAAGGGTCAAGATTAAGAAAAGAATTTAAATAGCACGCTCCTCCTCCTACTTGCAAGTACAGCAGTACTCAAGTGGGTCCTACGTTCCCTATCGGCGTCACTAATGACGCCAAAGGAACTATCAAAAAGGTCAACCATGATGTTTCAACTCTTTAGCCCGAGTTAGCTTGAACTCTATTTAAGTATCGTAGGTGTGTCCACATTCTATCCCCCGACAACTGTCAGAGCCATCTCTTCGTGCGTGGGTAATATTTTTTGTTTAATATTATAGCGTGTTATTTTGTTTCATTAATTTAATTATTTATTTATATAATTTTGTGTTTATTTATATAAAATTCATACGAAATTTATATAAATAAATTTTTGAAATTTATAAGATAAAATAAGATATTATAAAAAAAAAAAAAAGGATCCGGACTCCTTCACGTGTCGATCCCCCACCCAAATTTTTCACTAAAGCCACTTTGCTATTATATATGTATATATATATTGAACTTCACATGGGAGTTTACCGTATTGGCTTCTACTTGGTTATAAAAGATAGAGCCGTTTTAGAAACAAACAATAAGCACTGCATGTAGAATTATAGCCAGCTATAGTTCATATATACCTTACTGTTTCTTTCTTTCTTTCTTTCTGGTTCTTAAACCAAAAAAAAAAAAAAGAGAGGAAGAAATGGGCACTGAGAAACAGAGCAGCGGAAAGATCAAGAAAAGCACTATGGGATCGATTATGTCCATTTTCATGCACGCAGACCATTTGGACTGGTTCTTGATGACTCTTGGCTTCATCGGGTCTCTTGCAGATGGATTTTCCACCCCACTTGTGTTGTTTGTGACTAGCCGATTGATGAACAATCTTGGAGGTACTTCTTCTACAGAAGATGCCTTCTCTAGGAACATTAACAAGGTTGGACTTTTTGTGTCTTTGTTGCTGTAATTTAAACATGCATGTATGTGTAGAAAGGGCTAACTGCCATTGGATTTTGTGGGTGACAGAATGCACTGGCGCTTTGTTACCTTGCTTGTGGACAATGGGTTCTTTGTTTCCTTGGTTGGTGAAGTTGTCGTTACATAAATATCCTTTTGTGTTTCTTTTTTCTTGCGGAGTTTTAGGAGTTTGAGTACATGTTAACGTGTACATGTATCCTTTCCTTTTCTTTCTTATCAGAGGGATACTGCTGGACAAGAACAGGAGAGAGACAAGCTACAAGAATGAGAGCAAAATACTTGAAAGCAGTTTTAAGACAAGATGTGGGTTACTTTGATTTGCATGTTACGAGCACAGCCGAGGTGATCACTAGCGTTTCAAACGACGGTATTGTAATTCAAGATGTTCTAAGTGAAAAGGTAGACCAGCAATCTCTTTAACTTCTTTAATTATGCATGTCCATTTTATATGCATAAACCTCCAGTTAAATGTTTTGCAGGTCCCAAACTTTTTGATGAATGCTTCCATGTTTTGCGGTTGTTACCTTGTGAGCTTCATACTTCTGTGGAGGCTAGCAATCGTTGGGTTTCCATTTGTGGTGCTTCTGGTTATTCCAGGTCTAATTTATGGAAGAACTTTAATGGGATTATCAAGAAAGATCAGGGAAGAGTACAACAAGGCAGGAACAATAGCAGAGCAGGCAATATCTTCAATCAGGACGGTCTATTCTTTTGTGGGTGAGAGCAAAACCACAGAAGCATACTCAGCTGCGCTAGAATTTTCAGTGAAGTTGGGTTTAAGACAGGGTTTGGCTAAGGGTTTAGCCATTGGAAGCAATGGTGTTGTTTTTGCTATTTGGTCTTTCATGTCTTATTATGGTAGCAGAATGGTCATGTACCATGGTTCCAAAGGCGGCACTGTTTTCGCTGTTGGCGCCGCCATTGCAGTGGGCGGATTGTAAGTTTGATGCACCACCTTTCTAAACATTCCATTAAGTTTGTTTCTTCCTTCTTTTATCCTACATAATTAACGCTACCTTGGCCATGACTTCAAACTGATTTTTTACTTGGGTTCAGAGCACTTGGAGCTGGTCTATCTAACGTGAAGTACCTCTCTGAAGCGTGTTCGGCTGGAGAGCGTATCATGGAGGTAATAAAAAGAGTTCCAAAAATAGACTTAGAGAACATGGAAGGTGAAACTTCAGAAAACGTTAGAGGAGAAGTTGAGTTCAGGCATGTGGAGTTTGCATATCCTTCAAGGCCAGAAAGCATAATATTCAAAGATTTTTGCCTGAGAATTCCAGCAGGAAGGACTGTAGCTTTGGTGGGTGGCAGTGGATCAGGCAAGTCCACAATAATAGCACTCTTGCAGAGATTTTATGACCCACTTGGTGGCGAGATTCTTCTTGATGGCCTCCCTGTTGATAAGTTGCAACTCAAGTGGCTAAGGTCGCAAATGGGATTGGTGAGCCAAGAGCCTGCACTGTTTGCCACCACTATTAAAGAGAACATATTATTTGGCAAAGAAGATGCTACCATGGAAGAGGTTGTTGAAGCAGCTAAAGCTTCCAATGCTCATAATTTCATCTCTCAGTTGCCTCAAGGTTACGATACACAGGTTAGTGGCTGCTACATAGTCACTTTGCTATTTATATTATATCGAGAATATAACTTTTTTCTCATTCCTTGCTCCTATTACAGTAAATTCTTTTACAATTATAATGGTTTATAAATCTTTTTAATGTGCTTTTTGTCGCCCCCACATGATGAAATAGTAATACTTCCATATCCATATCTTTCTGACCAGCAATTACCTTCCCCAGCAGACCAGTCCTAAAAATGAGAGCCTACATTTCCTTCTTTTTCTTTTTTTTCATTTTTTAGTAGAATAATATCTTCAAGCCCCATGGCTGTATGTATTCCCTCCCCTTTCTTTATTATTTATTGCAAAAAATTAAGATTGACAAGAGTAGTTATTTTAAATGTTAGGGATTAAGAGTAACAGACACCATTTTGTCCTGAAAAGAACAGGTGGGTGAGAGGGGAGTCCAAATATCAGGAGGACAGAAACAAAGGATTGCCATCGCGAGGGCAATAATTAAAGCACCAAAAATTCTCCTTCTAGACGAGGCAACAAGTGCATTAGACTCGGAATCTGAACGTGTTGTCCAAGAAGCCTTGGACAAGGCCTCTCTTGGGTGCACCACAATCGTCATTGCCCACCGTCTTTCCACCATCCGCAATGTTAATTTCATCGTGGTGGTCCAAAATGGTCAGGTCGTGGAAATCGGGTCTCATGACGAATTAATTGAGAATGAGGATGGCCTCTACACATCATTAGTTCGTCTTCAACAAACAGAAAGTGAAACTACCAATGAAGATGAGGACAATGCTAACTCACTCTCCTTGTCTTATATTGCCAACAGGGATGGTAACGATACTAGTAGTCGTAGATTGTCACTATTGAGTAGGTCAAGCTCTGCCAATTCAATAGTACCAAATCGAGGATCGTTTCCATTAGAAAATGAAAATGCAACGATTGAGGAGCAAAAATTTCCTGTGCCATCATTCAAAAGGCTATTGGCATTGAATTTGCCAGAATGGAAGCAAGCAAGTCTTGGCTGCTTCGGTGCCATCTTATTTGGAGGAGTTCAACCAATTTATGCTTTTGTTATGGGGTCGATGATATCAATATATTTCTTGAACGACCATAATGAGATCAAGGAGAAGACCAGAATCTATGCACTATGTTTTGCAGGATTGGCAGTGTTTTCTTTGATCATAAATATAATCCAACATTACAATTTTGCATACATGGGTGAATACCTGACAAAGAGGATTAGAGAGAGGATGCTTTCCAAAATACTCACTTTTGAAGTTGGTTGGTTTGATCAGGACGAGAATTCAAGCGGTGCTATCTGCTCTAGATTATCCAAAGACGCAAATGTGGTAAGTATTTATGCTTTTGTGGAATTCTTTAATTTATAGATGCCTCACCATCATATACGTACAAATAAGTGGGACGCAATCTTATTAATTTCACAGACTGCAGACACCTAGACCTAGTACTAGATATGTACTTAGAGCTGAGCGAAATTTGATTCTATCACTGATAGTGCAGAAGGAGTAGAATTATTAAAATTGTATATCAAAATTTGCATCAGGTGCGATCCCTAGTCGGCGACAGAATGACTCTTCTAGTACAAACTGTCTCAGCCGTAACCATAGCATGCACAATGGGCCTGGTCATTGCTTGGAGGTTAGCCATCGTCATGATAGCAGTCCAGCCTCTGATTATTGTCTGCTTCTATGTCAGAAGAGTTATTCTAAAAAGCATGTCCCAGAAGTCTATAAAAGCGCAGGCCGAAAGCAGCAAGCTAGCAGCTGAGGCTGTTTCCAACCTCCGCACTGTCACTGCTTTTTGCTCCCAAGATCGAATCCTCAAAATGCTTGAAAAAGCCCAAGAAGGCCCATGCAGAGAGAGCGTTCGACAATCTTTTTTTGCTGGTATTGGGCTTGGCACCTCCCAAAGCCTAATGTCCTGCACTTGGGCCCTCGATTTCTGGTACGGTGGCAAGCTCATCTCTCATGGCTACATCACTGCAAAAGCCTTGTTTGAGACCTTCATGATCTTAGTTAGCACTGGCCGGGTCATAGCTGACGCTGGAAGCATGACCACTGACTTAGCTAAGGGCTCGGACTCTGTTGGGTCCGTCTTTGCCATATTAGACCGGTGCACCAGAATTGAACCTGATGATCCCGAAGCTTATCAACCAGAAAAGATAACAGGCCATGTGGAGCTTCATGATGTGGATTTTGCATACCCGGCAAGGCCTAATGTTATGATCTTCAATGCTTTCTCACTTCATATTGAAGCAGGGAAATCCACAGCGCTGGTAGGGCAAAGTGGGTCAGGTAAATCTACCATCATAGGCTTGATCCAGCGATTTTATGATCCACTCAATGGAATTGTGAAAATAGACGGTCGTGATATTAGATCATATCACTTAAGATCACTGAGAAAGCACATTGCTCTAGTTAGTCAAGAACCCACGCTCTTCCTTGGTACTATAAGGGAAAACATAATATACGGTGCATCGACTGATAAGATGAACGAATCAGAGATTATCGAGGCAGCTAAGGCAGCCAATGGTCATGATTTTATTGTGGGATTAAAGGACGGGTATGATACAGTGTGTGGGGACAGAGGAATGCAATTATCAGGAGGTCAAAAACAGAGGATTGCAATAGCTCGTGCAATTTTGAAGAATCCAACCATATTGTTATTAGATGAAGCGACCAGTGCGCTTGATAGTCAATCAGAAAAAGTGGTACAAGATGCGCTTGAGCGCGTGATGGTTGGGAGAACAAGTATTGTGGTAGCTCATAGATTAAGTACCATACAGAGCTGTGATTTAATAGCTGTGTTGGACAAAGGAAGAGTGGTGGAAAAAGGGACTCACTCGGCCTTGTTGGCAAGGGGACCCAATGGAGCTTACTGCTCATTGGTTAATCTGCAAAGAATGCCACATAACAGTCATACCTTAAACTAAGTTAAAATATTATGTCTATTTTTATTTTCCTATTTACATTTGGGATCCATGAACGCGATTTTATAAGTCCCTCCCTACACCCCAGGGTTGGGTTGTGTGTGACTTTCAAATGTCTGACTTGGTCTTCGCGTGTAAATGTAAATGATATTATAAAGAATGGCAGCAAATCTACGTATTTGGGTTGAATTACTTGTCTGTTCTTTTCAGCGCATGCAGTAAGTTATTGTTTAATCCAGCTTGACAGAACAATGAGAAGGTGGTAAGTCATGGTTTAATCTCATTTAGTTTTTTAAACAAGTAACCCAATTTTTGGTGCGTATAAGAAGTTATCATATTAGATGAAACTCTCATTCTATCGCTATCAAGACTGAGAACATGAAATTCTTACGCTCAACAACTTTCCTCAAGACTGAGTTTGTATAGCACTATCTCGTACCATAGGTCGCCATAAATCTATATTTTTTTTAAAAAAAAGTTTAGTTTTAATTCAAAACTCATTGAATTTGGATTAAGTTCATCGACTTTCAATAAGGCCGATTTTAAACTATTTTGTCAAACCTATTTAATATACAACGAATATACAAACTCAACTTTTTATTTGTACATTTTTTACTTATGTACAAATATATGTGGATAATTTCCATATGCTTTCTTTTATTTTATTGATCAATATTTTAATGTTTCTTAATTAACGAACAGTGAAACTACTTATACATTTTAACTTGCATTTAATTTGTATTATTATTATTGTTATTATTATTATGATTGTCATCATTATAATCATTATCATCATCATAATAAACAAGGTTAATTATAAAAAATTTTAAATTTTACTCAAATTTACAATTTTTATCCAAAATTTAAAAAATAATGCTAAAATATTCCAACTTTCAATTTTTAATAAAACTAGTTCGATGTTAATTCTTTGTTAATTTGAATGAAGTGACGAGCGATATTATATTAGTATTTTTGTCACGTGACTATAACATATTGTATTTGTATCACATATAAATTTTACTATGTGGTAAATTAAAAATATTAAACATTCTAAAATAATTGTGAAGTATAACATATGAACAAAGTGTATAATTATTTTAAAATTTTAGTAATTTCTATTTATTAAATAATAAAATTCATATGTTAAGGGAGAATTTAACATCCAGCTAATTTTGCTAAAAAATATCGTCATATTTTAAAGTTGGTGTTAATATTGTAAAATTGAGTCAGATTTTTTTTTACAATTAAAGCAAATAAATATTTATCAAATGATAAAATATGAATCAGATATAAGTTTGCCCTTATTGAATTAAATAAATCTTTTCAAAAAAAATTTCTCTAAATTAGATAATCATATTTAAAAATAATCTTTAAATTTTAAAAGCTTTAATATAATAAAATATGTTTCATATATTATTAATTTAGAAAAAATATTTATTTATTTTGTGTGAATTTGCGTGAATAAACTACATATATTAATGATCAATATATATATACACACACACATATATATATATATATAATAATTTGATTTGATTTAGCGATTTAATTAAAAATA
>JANITW010000008.1:14652500-14676483 GCA_027564335.1 Erythroxylum williamsii | reverse complement strand
GAGAAAAGAGTTGTGATGGTAGGAATTGGGAATAGTACCGGGAATGTCATGAACATGTATAGTACGTATTTTAAATCGCTGCATGTGCATTATTGACTATTGTAAATTGTGCAATTGGTAATGTTTTTACATTCTGATTATTTAGAGGCTCTAGTGGAGCGTCGATCTTCTGACGTGGCTGAGACTTCCAGGCAGTAACTCGGAAGTTAAGTGGTGAGTAACCTAGTTGGTTCATCAATCTTTATGTGTTTAATATTATGCACTTATACCATGTGAAGATGAATGGAGGGTTAAGTGTGTTTGCTTATGATTGATTTCGGACCACAGGTATTTGAAATATTAGGAACTTAATATCGAAGTGCTATTTATATGTAAGTGTGAAATTACTTATTGCTAATGTGATTTGAGACATATGCATTCCATGCATAAAAGCATTATCAGATAATGACAATTGTGACGGGTGCAGCCAACGAGAGCTTAAAGCTCAACGCATCAGGGCTTAAGCCCACTGTAATTCAGAGCCACAGGCTCACCGTTTCATGAGCCCATTTTTGGGATAGTTCAGTTGCACGGTCACAACACCAAAATAAAATGGGAAGTGTCACATGTGCATTGCATAAACATATGATTGACTATGGACTGAGTGAAAGGCGAAACGCCTTATATTTGTGAAATGATGATTCGTGTAGTATTTCTGAATATAATACTATGCGATATTCTGTTAATTGTTTGTATATGCATCAATTGAGTGAACCATCGATGATGGTTTCTCGCTGAGTTCGCAAACTCACCCAGCATTGTAAATATTTTTTTCAGGACAGAGATAGTAGACTCCTAGCTCCAGAGAGAGGGATTTTTCCTGCCTTGTCAATCTTGTTGGCAAGAGAAGTTATGGCACAAAGGTTGGTCAGCTGGGACCTTTGGAGATGACCTAGTTCGGAAATTGTTTAGGTTTCTTTTGGATTTGTACAGACAGTAATCATGACAGCTGTACATTTATGGTTTCTAAGATATGAAATGAGAAAGTATTTTTGGTTTCAAAGTTTAGTGATTATTGTTATTAATGCTTTCATTTTGATGCCATATAGATTATAGTTGGGTTTACTCGTAGTACACCCTTATCGTGGGTTATGTATCGAAACGACCTACGGGCGTCCCGGTGCGTACCCTACGGTAAGGGGGCGTTACATTAAGTATTTTAGTGGCAGTGAAGAAAATAACAAAATAATGGTAACAAGAAAGGTGAGAACAAAACTTGCGTTGACAGGGTGAGAAACTATCGCAGGTGAAAAAGGTTTTTCACATTTATTGTCTTTCACTATGTTCTTCTGTTCTCACCTTTTGTTATTTCTCCTCATTTGTTCTTCATCTTCTTGGTCTTTCACTTGAGAGAGTTTCATGGGTTGTGTCATATGGTGTGGCAAGTGATAGTCTCTCCTTAGTCTTTTATTTAACTAGTCCATTTGTCTCCAAATTCTACTTTAATTTATCCCAATTTTCAATATCATATTCTTAACAAATTTTAATACCATTAGCCAATAATTTTAGCTGTCATTTGACACTTATTTCTATCATCATAAATTAATTGTCTTCTCACTTTGTATTTTTTCTAGTCCAAAATACTCAAAATTTTGAAAATTTCCTAAATTTCACAAAAAATTTCAGATAAATAATTATGCTTTCCAAAATAATTTTCAATACATATAATCCACAATTTTCAATAAAATCACATTTATAAATCAATTATACCCGAAAATGTCAATGTGTGCAATGAGTAATAATCACATGTGTGTGTATGTTATTAAGTCCTCTACTATACCAACTGAGCTATCCTGACCATTTCCAATGTATTATCTTCCTTATTTGAAAAATTTTAGTAATCAGTTGATTGAGTTGGCAGATTGAATTCAATATGTTGTTTTTGAAAATGCTTCTATGAGGAGTGTTTTGCTCCAACAACTGAGAAATTAAGAGACGAAATGACGATTATGCCTAAAAATTATTACAAATTACTCAAGCTCCCATTTTTAATTATTGCTATCCCTTCATCAAACTTTAACTTGATTAATATAAAGAAAGAAAATAATAATAGTAGTAGTAATAATAATATTAATTATTATTATTATTATATTCTATATTTTTATTAAAGTTATAAATTTAATTTTTGTGAAATTAAATATCTAAATTCTAAATTCTTATGAGAATATTTAAAGAAATACTAAGATATAATACTATTGTCTTTATATATCTTTTTTTTAATTCGTGCCCTCGTAAGTTATCTTACATATAAACATTTACTATTAAACAATTAATTTTACTAAACAATTTTAAATATACAACTGATGTTATCCGATCAAATCAAATTAATATAATTTAATATCAATTAGCTGCTAATAGAATCGTCTAATAATTAATACAAGTCGATACTCACCCTAATAGAAAAGGCGAGCAATGACAACGTGGATATCAAAGATCTGCCAAGTGCTAAGAGGTCCGAAACCATGGGCCTGCACCGGATTCCCCAGAATTCATCGTTCCCTTCCATAACAGCTTTTGTATTCATCTAAAACAGGCCTACTTAGTAGTTTGTGGTATGGTACCTTCTCTCTGTCTTGGTTCAGCTTCAACGGGAAATAGGGAAATCTAAAGTTCATTTTCGTCATGATTAATTAATTCTACAGGTATGGTATGTATGCTGCTTATATAGTAAGCAAAACTCTGACTACAATATTTTTTAAAATTTGATTTACAAGATGAAAGCATGCACATATATCTGATATCAAATTGGGCCTTGTTAGGATACAAATTAAATCATTTTTTCATTTTCATTTGTTGTTTCAACGTCCCTTAGCCCTTAGGCCTTAGGTTCGTCGCTGAATTTCTCTTCCGCTTTATTTCGCCCTCTCGGGCTCAACGATCAACATACAATTTCTTCCCGTCTGGGACTGACAATTCCCTCCCTTGTAGAGTCCTTTACCTTGTACATGTACTCTTTATACGCAAAGCACACACATGCGATCAATCGAAGAACCATCCAGACCTTGAACTTCCACCTTTCCCTTGTCTTCTGAGATCTGATTGGTTCCTCTGTAACTCTCTTCACTCCCTCCAGACAGTGGTTTTTTTTTAAATTCCCATTATCTGAATCGCTTTTTGCAGTTCTTTTTCCTTTTTCGCTTTGGTTAGTGTGGAAATTAAATTTTTAATGGTTTGTGTTTAGGGATATGAAGAGAATACGAGACGACGTTTATGTTGGAGGTGGGGGTGGAACTGTTGGTGGCGGCGGCGGCTCGCAATTTAAACGGCCTTTTGGTTCTTCTCGTGGAGAATCGTGAGTTTGAACTTATATCTTACTTGTGGTTACACTGTGTTGAAGGACACGTATTTGCTTTTTCGTCGTTTTCTAATGGTGTGTGACGGAATGAGTGTATCTGATCATTGTCCTTTGTTCTGTGCTGTAGGGTTTCTGCTTTTCATTTCTCTATTTCGAATGTTTTTATGGGTCATGCGTAGGAGTTGGTTGTTCTACCTTAGTAATTGGTTATCGGAATCAGGATCTAATTACTCAGTTTGTTATGCTCCTTTTCATTGTTCATGCTTGAATGATTGGATAGGATTCCGATTAAGATTAGTAGAAGCTAAGGGATGATATGCATTGAAGGCTTTTCCAATTTCTGATTTTGCATATCTAGGATGGTTTTAATATTTGACCCTTCCTTTTCTGGAGAAATGGGGGTGTCATTGGAAGCCTAGGGATGATATGCATTGAAATGTTTTACAATTTCTGAACTTTGCATATCCAAGAAGGTTTTAATATTTGATCCTTCCTTTTCCGGATAACGCATGGATGGGATTTTTTGTTAACTAGTGATGTTTTGTTAAAAGGTTAAAGTTGCACTAGTACAAGTTTAAGTGTTATACAAGGTTGTTCTTGGGACATGTTTCAGAAAAGTTGATCGCATTTAATTTCATCTACTTTTGCTTGATGCAGCTTTGGTCAATCACAAGCTCCAATTGGAGGTGCTGGCGGAATCGTAGGCAAAGGTGGGGGTGCTGCCTGTGGGAGTGGCACATCACAGAAGTTAACTACCAGTGATGCTTTAAGTTATCTCAAAGAAGTAAAAGACATGTTTCAGGACCAAAGGGAAAAATATGACATGTTCCTTGAGGTCATGAAGGACTTCAAGGCACAAAGGTTATTTCTCCACATTTTGCTATATTCTTAGCAAGGGATGTTGGCTTTAATCCTTAACAATTCCATTTTCTTACATTGTTCCTTGCAGAACGGACACAGCTGGTGTCATTGCTAGAGTGAAAGATTTATTTAAAGGCCACAACAACTTGATTTTTGGTTTTAACACCTTCTTGCCAAAGGGGTATGAAATAACTCTTGACGAGGATGAGGCTCCACCAAAGAAAACGGTAGAATTTGAAGAAGCTATCAGTTTCGTAAACAAAATAAAGGTTGAAATATCAATTGTCTGTTTATCTGGAGTTCTTGCTGATTCATTTCAGACTATTGACTCATGATTTCTATTCTACAGAGGCGATTCCAAAATGATGAACATGTTTATAAGTCATTCCTAGACATTTTGAATATGTATAGGAAAGAACACAAGGACATAAATGAGGTCTACAGTGAGGTAAATACTCATTCTTCCTTTCTACTGTGTCCCGGTAGGATTTTAAGCACATCTTTTTTAAGGAAATTTACAATTTCAATTATTTTTTATCTAATGATCTTTCAGGTCGCTGCACTTTTTGAAGATCATCAAGATTTGCTTGATGAGTTCACCAGATTTTTACCTGATAATTCTGCATCAGCCATGGTGCAAACAGTTCCATATGCTCGAAATGCTACCCACCGAAACTCAGTGATTCCTTTACAGCAACAACAAATTGACAAGGTATCTGCAGGCCGTTTTATCTCCTTCCACCAATTGATGGGTTTGACCTGGGTGTTCAGGGGCAGAGCCGCTTGTACTCCAGTGAGGGCAGCTCCCCCACTGATCTCTGTGGCTCCGCCCCTGTGAAGGTGAATAAACTTAGTTTAATCATTCCTAGGACAATTAAGAAAGTAATGCTTCGTATTAATCATTAAGGAGCTCATAAAAATTAAATGGCTTGTTTCAATGAACTATGGTTATTTTGTGTAATATGTCTCTCTACTGGTCTAAGAAAAATTAGTTTTAGTTGTATGTGTGTGTGGGTTCCTCCTACTGAGCTTGATTTAGCTCCTTCTGTGGTGAGATTGGTTGGTTAAGAACACATGACTGATAATGAATATGTTTTTCTAGCAACGTCGTCGAGATAGAATCATTGCTTCTCATGGTGAGCGTGATCTTAGCATTGATCGACCTGAACTCGATGATGACAAAGCAACATTAAAAATACAAAAGGAGCAGAGAAGGCGTGTGGAGAAGGAGGGTAGGGACAGAAGAAATCGTGATCAGGATGATAGGGAACTTGAGCATGAAAGCAATAGGGATTGCAGTTTGCAACGGGACAAGAAGAAATCTGCTCCTAAGATTGAAAGTTTTGGAGCAAATTCAAATGTTGCTTCCTATGATGACAAAGGTTCATGCTCCTTTATACTTCCAGCAACTTATGCATTTGACATTTCTCTGAAACATTATTTTAGTAGGTTTTCTGATTTTATTCTCGTGTGTGAATGGAGAAGGTAAATTTTTATTGGTTTACATTTTATGTTCTCCAAAAGGTGTTCTGTTTTTGCCCTCTGAACTAGTTCTGATAATCTTTGTCGATACTGGCTTCATGGCTGTAAAATATGTTAGTCCTTGCTATCTAGCACACTAACTTCATACTCTTTTGTGAATGAACCTTTTTTTTTTTGGCATCATAACGTTGGGATGTCTTGCAATCTTAGAAGGATGATGGCTTCATGTTGGAGTTTTCTACATGTAACATTGGTGAAGTATGAACACATATTTTAGCGAACAAGAATAAAATCAACATATATATTATCATCAGTTTTTGAAACTTCATTATTATGATGAGAATCAGCTTTTATTGTTTTTCTTCCACTGTCTTCGAATGTTTAATGAATGCTTCTGGGATTATTTACCAATCATCTTTTTGCTTTTTCTTTTTCTGATTATTAAAGTAATTGCTGGAACATGGTTGTGCAGGGTTTCCGGTTTTAATATCATGCATGTCCTGATTCTTATGCCAGAATTCTCATCTGGCTTGATTTCTTAAAGTGATCAGAAATTTTAATCTTTTGTTCTTCTAAATCCTTCTTCCAGGCGTATCCAGTCAATGGTTCATCTTCTGCGAGAAAGTGAAGGAAAAATTAAGCAATCCAGATGACTACCAGGCATTCTTGAAGTGTCTTAATATTTTCAACAATGGGATCATAGAAAAGAACGATCTACAAAATCTGGTGTGTAACCTATCTTGTCAAGAAACGATATTTTTTACCGTGGAAGACATTTATAATTTTGCTTTTAAACAAGAAATTTGATAGTTATAGTGGCTTGCCATCACTATACATTTCACCGGGACCAATTCAATTGGCTATGCATGCAATGCCTTTCTCTTACTTAGTTGCCAAAAAAAGAATTGCAGTTTGATGGTCTAGTTTGAGTTCTCCTACCTTTTCAATTAACATTTCAATTCATAGCATACAAAGTGCTTATGTCTTCTGCATTTACAGATGAAATTCTTACTTTCAAATACTTACAAACTAAGTTTGTTACAGGTCACTGATTTAATTGGCAAATATCCTGATCTTATGGAGGAGCTAAATGACTTCTTGGACCGCTGTGAACATGATGGTATGTTTGAATTTTTTAATGCATTTGTATAACGTTCCAAGTTGCTTTTGATATCTTTTCTCTTTTTCTTAAATTGTTCTTCAATCTTTCTTGCAGATGGATTTCTTGCTGGGGTTATGAGTAAGAGTAAGTTTGTAATGATGTGACTATTAACCTAACAGTTTCTTAACAAATTGAGGTCAGGTATATGTTAATGATCTAATATAGGCTGTTATTGATCTTACAAGAGGAATACTTTGGCTGGGTGCAGAATCAGTAGGTAGTGGTGGGCATGTATCCAGATCATTGAAGATGGAAGACAAAGATAAAGAGCATAAGCGGGAATTTGACGGAGTTAAAGAAAAGGAAAGATGCAGGGAGAAGTATATGGGAAAGTCCATTCAAGAACTAGACCTTTCAAACTGTGCACGTTGTACCCCTAGTTATCGACTTTTGCCTGATGATGTATGAAGTTTTAACATATTATCTGTTCTTTTTGAAAATCAAGTTTTATGCCTGTGTGCTTATTGACTCCTGTTCATTTTCAGTATCCAATAGCTTCAGCAAGTCAAAGATCTGAGCTTGGTGCTCAAGTGTTAAATGACCAATGGGTTTCTGTGACATCAGGGAGTGAAGATTACTCTTTTAAACACATGCGTAGAAATCAGTATGAAGAGAGTTTGTTCAGATGTGAAGATGACAGGTAAGGTGTTTGTTGACATGGTAGTCACAGATTCTAATGCTTTCCTCTCTCTATTTTTTTGTTTGATATTTCTGGGTTTCTTGTAAGGAATTGATGGTATTCCATTTTTCATAGATTTGAGCTGGATATGTTACTGGAATCTGTGAGCTCTGCGGCTAAACGGACGGAAGAGTTACTCAACAGCATCAATGAGAATAAAATAGAGACTCCAATCCGCATTGAAGACCACTTTATTGGTTTGTTTCGAGGGGATAGAGATTAACTAGCTTGCTCTAGGCTGAATTTTTCACTCAAATTTCTCTCTGTTACCAGCTTACCTGTTGCCTTTAATATTTCTATGCAGCTTTAAATTTAAGATGTATTGAGCGGTTGTATGGTGACCATGGCCTCGATGTGATTGACATATTGCGTAAAAACCCAACCATAGCACTGCCTGTTATGTTAACACGATTGAAGCAGAAACAAGAGGAGTGGACGAGGTGCCGATCTGATTTTAATAAGGTTTGGGCTGAAATTTATGCAAAGAACCACTTCAAATCTCTGGATCATCGCAGCTTCTATTTCAAGCAACAAGATTCAAAGAACTTGAGCGCAAGAGGTGTGCTAAATTCTATTATTCACCAATATTATGCATGCTTTTTACAAGCTTTTTGCACTTGAGCTCTTCATCTAGTTGAATATTTGTTAGTTCTACTGTTGGTAACGGTTTGACGTGTAGGACATTATATAGAATTTTTCTATGGAAAAAACACCCATTATGCACTATTATGTGGGGTGGATGGCCGTATAAACGAATGTTTGACATTGTCAGTTGTCACAGTTGTGGGATATAGATGAGTTGGGAATTGGGAAATACTTGGTGAACTCTTATTAGTTGTAGAGAGTATAAGCGATGATTCAGCTTATCTGTGGATAGATCAGCTATAAATTTTGTTAATTTACTCTGGAATATCTCCAGATTTTAAGTAGACAAGGGCTAGCTTTTGCTCACAGTTCCTTTTTAATTTAAAGCTAATTGACATCAGAAGATTGGAAATATGATATTGGCTATTACATGGTCTAATAGCTGAATTATCTGGAAGACAGTTTACTTTATTGGAGTCTTAAACTTTTGTAGCAAACAGATTTCCAGTATTCTATTCCTTCTCTTATACTATTATCCATGTTATGCTGAATGGTTGTTTTCTGAAAACAGCAATGGTGACTGAAATAAAGGAATTCAAAGATAAGCAGCAGCAGGAGGATGACCTTCTCCTTGCATTTGCTGCTGGAAACAAACAACCTTTCCTACCACATTTGGAATATGAATACCGTGATGTCAACATTCATGAAGACTTGCATAAACTTGTCGAATATTCTTGTGAAGAAGTTTGCGCAACCAAAGAACAATTCAATAAAGTTATGAGGCTCTGGACAGGGTTTGTAGAACCTATGTTGGGCATTGTTCGTCACCCTAGTGGCATGGACAGTTCTGAAGATGGTGATAGGAATAGGGGTTCTGCCATGAACTGTGGTGGATCGACTGTTGCCGAGAATGGTGGTAGCCCGGTTGCTGATCCTACTATATTGAATTATAAACAATCAAAATCATCTCCTAGTGGGGATGAAAACATTTTACCCGAACTGGTAAACCTTAGCAAGCCAAGTTTTGCAAATGGAGACAGTTCACCAAAGGAAGCCAATTTTCCTGAATCAGATCATTCTTGCAAAGAAAAACCAACCTCAAATACACATGTGCTAGAAAGAGAACACAAGGATACTGTTATGAGTGACAGAATGTCTGGATATAGTCGACAAGTTGACTCCGTACAGGGAATGACTGATACGAACTCATCTCATATGAGTGGAGCAGAAGATGGTCATGTAGGAACCAGCACTACCTGGATGGCAGGTCTGTTTTGAATTGATTTTGAGTCCACATGTACTTTCCTTTATACTTGTTATTTGACAAAATTGAGTTATTAAGTTCTATTCTAAATTTTTTGACATTTTGGAACATTGACATTTGAAGTATCTGGTGCACTTCCATCTATGGCTGCTGGCATTGCTACCGTTGACTACAAACTCAAAACTGGTATTGATAGTGGCTTTCCACTTGAGGTATGTATCTTATAATTTAGTGATACTATATGCTATGATTCATGCCAAAATGGTTTGGCTTTTCTTGCTTAGTGGTTGCCTTATATGTATAAATCAATTGGTTGGGATTCTGTGCTCAGTGACATGCTCTTCTTAACTGAACATTATTAATTTCCATATCCTTTGCTCGTCAGATTGGTGTTGCAAAATCAGTTTTGGCCACAAATGGAATATCAGTTGACCACTCGAAAGCTAGTAGATACCATGAAGAATCTTGTGGTCCATCCAAAATTGAAAAAGAGGAGGGTGAGTTATCTCCAAATGGTGATTGTGAGGACAATTTTGTGGTCTATGGAGATACTAGTATGGAGGCTATTCCCAAGGTGAAACGCAACACTGAAGGCAAACAGAATGATGCTGGAAATGGGGAAGACTCTCATCGTCCTGATGCTAGAGAAGAAAATGATGCTGATGCAGATGCTGATGATGAGGACAGTGAAAATGCTTCAGAAGCTGGTGATGATGCCTCAGGCAGTGAGTCTGATGGTGATGAATGCTCCAGGGAAGACGATGATGATGTCGAACGTGATGAAGTTGATGGAAAGGCTGAGAGTGAAGGTGAAGCTGAGGGAACAAGTGATGCCCTGTTTACTGGTGGAGATGGGCCTTTGTCAGAACGTTTTCTGTCGCTGAAGCCTCTTTCCAGGCATGTTACATCAGCTTCACTTGACAAGGAAAGAAAAGATTCTCAAATTTTCTATGGGAATGACGATTTCTATGTGCTTTTCCGGCTTCATCAAGTATGTAACACATTAAATGGGACATTCTTTTTTGATACTGTTCATTATTTATCGTCAATTAACTACCGTGTATTCAATTTGTCAGATCCTCTATGAAAGAATCTTATCAGCAAAGACAAATTCATTTGGTGCTGAAGTGAGATGGAAAACTGCTAAGGATTCTGGTTCTCCTGATCCCTATGCTAGGTGTTTTAATAGTTAGTTTTGTATTTTTACTGTTTCACTGCATCATGAATCTGTTTTGATGATCAACATTTGTTTTTTTATGTAGATTTATGGCTGCATTGTACAATTTGCTTGATGGATCCGCGGACAATGCAAAGTTTGAAGATGAATGCAGAGCTATAATTGGGAATCAGTCATATGTGTTATTCACTCTGGACAAGTTGATATACAAGTTGGTGAAACAGGTTGGCATACTAAACTTCATTTCCATTTATTCATGATTTGTTTTGTTTGTGGAAATATGTGAATTATGGCTTCTGTTGCAGCTTCAAACTGTTTCAACTGACGAAATGGACAATAAACTTCTTCAATTGCATGAGTATGAGAAATCCCGAAGGGCTGGGAAATTCATTGATTCGATTTATTATGATAATGCACGATTCCTTCTTCATGATGAAAACATATACCGAATGGAATTTGTTAGCCACTTTACCTTTCTTTCTTCTGTTTACTCATATAGATTTTACCTTTAGTATTCACATGATCAACTCTTGGTTATTTTTGGCTGCTGCTTCAGTCATCTTCTTCACCCCATTTGTCCATCCAGATGATGGACAAAGTAATTGAGAAGCCTGAGGTGTTGCAAGTTTCCATGGACCCCAAATTTGCAACATACTTGTACAGTGATTATCTGTCAGTATTTCCTGGGAAAAAGGAGCCTCATGACATTATATTGTGCAGGTACTAACATCATACATCAGATATCCACTTTCAGGAATGTGAATGATTGTTGTTGATTAAGCATATTGTAACTCATAACCACATCTCCTTTAAAGTATATGTTCTTCATTCAGATCCTTATTCCCTCAATTCTTTTATTGAAAAGAGTTATTTTGATTTTCATATTCGTTCTTGGGATATCGAGAAGGGAATAATTCATGGCTTTTGATGTTTTATTGACCTGTTATTCTATCAGTTTTGTAAAAGAGATCAGGCTTTTGGTTTCTATACAGTACTCAAATGCGTTACTTAGAAAAGATTCTGAAATTTTATGTGACTAATATCTACTTTAAATTGATATGAGCAGAAACAAGCGCAAATATGCAGGGCTAGAAGAATCTTCTGCTTTGGGCATGGCCATCGAAGGTGTTAAAATGTTCAATGGTTTGGAGTGTAAGATTGCCTGCAATTCTTGCAAGGTATTTTTCTTGGTGTTAAAATGTTCAATTGTAGACTCGTTCAAGTTTTTGATTTCTTTTCATTATTTCTTGCATTGTTTAACATCTTGTTTTTGTTTCAAGTCCTTTCTTGTTAATTTCCTTTTTTTTTTCTTGTTGTTGAACGTTAAATTTTTTGGTGTCAGATATCTTATGTGCTAGATACAGAGGATTTCTTTTTCCGTCCAAGGAGGAAAAAGTACAATTCATCTCAAAGTTTCCATGATTGGGAAAGGGCAAGGGTACAGCGTTTCCATAGATTCTTATCAGCCTCATGACAAATTTGGCATGACCTATTTTCGGTTCAAGGTAAATGGGTTGTCGCATCATCAATATGGTGTATATAGCTTTCATGCTGTCTTGCTATCCATCCTATTGAACATTTCAGGAGTATATAAGCACATTTCCTGCTTGTGTTTCGATGGAGGCACTTTCGGTGTACACTAATTGTCCAGTTGACAACCTTTAGAAAGTCACGTTGGCTGAATGATGTACAATACAATCCTGCAAGGGCACATGAGCATCATTTTAACCATCATGGTGTACATAAGGCTGATGGATGATAATTTTGTAGAGATGTGTCTATCTCGTTGTTAATCATGTGTTTGTAAGTAGGAACATTGTATGGCCTTTTCATTTTGGTTATTTCCTGCGTTTAGTAGTTTTAAGGTTCCTTTCATGGGTCAGCGATTTCCAGCAGTTGAGTTAGAATACACCTGCCTGTGCAAGTGTTAAAAGATTTCCATTGAAAGAAAAAGATCTGTAAAGGTGGGAGGTGGAAGTTGTCCAGAACATAGGTTAATCTTAATCCATACATAATTTCCTAATTTTCAATCTAATTTATTTTATGTCGCTGCACATTCTTTTTCGTTTATTTCATTCTTTTGGTTGTATTCTCACAAAGTTGTGTTCTTTTGTGTAGGGCTTATACAAAAGAACAAGTATTGGAACTTGTTAGTGAGATTATACGAGAAAATGAGACTGTAAAAGTGTTATTTTCTTATTTAGGTGAGCCAACTGATAATTTTTTATTAAATTCGTCACACACTGATTCACGGACCCATTTTAGTGAGTGGCGTGATTGTTACGGGAAGCTGTTTTCGCCCCATTTCTCAAGTTCTGATTAACGATTATTTTGTTCTCTCTAAGCTTTCTTGTTCTATGCACACTAATCTGATGAACTTGCAATTTGCAAAATAAAAGAAAATTTGAAAATTGTTTAGGGAAATATAATTGATTTCCACTTTGTCTAAGTGATAACGCAGTCATTTGACGACCAAATATCGACATCAATTGAAAAAATTAAAACTCGAGATTGAGAACAAACTTAGATTCGTTAATCAAGCAAGTTTTAATAAACAACGAATGGATTTTGGCTTCTGGAATGTTTATTTGATATTGCCCACTTTCTCAGCGTCTCTTATTTGTTTACGAGACCCTTTGAGGCCATGACACATAAACCTTTGCTAATGCCCACGTGGTCACATGTCCCGAATTGGAATATATTAAGAAGACCCAGTTGTTCAACCAAACTTTTCATGAATGTATTCTTAACTTGCACGACTCGGACGAATAATCTATGCGTTATTGATGAGAATTTACAAGCAGACCCGAGATGGAGAAAGTTCCAATACAACCGAGATTTACTTGCAGCTTAGCGATAAAATAAATAAATAAACTTTCTTTTGAGGAATAAACAAACAGAATCTGCATACTTCATGCTCCATTTCTCTTACCATTTTCAGTTGCCTTCCTCCTTTTGTTTTGAGGAAGAAATCTCTCTGGTCTTTGCCTATGGTATTGGAATGGTTTTGTTGATAATGTGTCCTTGCAGACTTGTTTTTGGTGTTAGATTAATCAAAGGTGGCTCATGTAATATATAATGGATTGATTCTAATTAAGGAACCAGTATGGTCGCTAATGGGTCTGCAAGTCAATAAGAATCAAATGGACCTAAGCCTAAGCCCTTTTCTTCTTAAGTTAATTGAAATATTACAGAAAGTTTCTAACCAATGGAACCATAACTTAAGGAAACAGAAAGAGAGGGAATAAATCATTTTGTTTCAAGAACTTCAAACATTGTGAATTCATGTTTGATTTACAGTGCTATTAATCGATCCTGATAAATGTATTCAATTGGTATCAGAGAATGGTTATCCTAAAGGTTTTTGACTTTTTGAATTTATGTTGAACACTGATTGTTTCTGCGATGCTGTCTTTCTCTTTCGTTTTCTGGAATGAGTATGGGTTCTGAGAGATGGAATTCTTTTTTTTGGTTTTCCGATGATGACTGTAACTGGAGGCGAGATGGAAGGCTTTCGTTGTTGGACTGAACCACCTCTTGAAAAGAAACCATGAAAGAAACTGGCATGACAGATTATTAAAAAAAAAAAAAAGAAGACGAGAGACTTCCAGACTCCCATCATTTTAAGTTGTTTTGATTTGAACAAGATGCTTTCGGTTATTGTGGACCCTTCGTATTCGTAAGGCTTTTTTATTTTGGGTCATCAATGATCAAATGTTTCATACATTTTTAGTTTTGGACCAAAGCAGTTTTGGGCTTTATGGAATTTAAATTTGGGCCATTAAATGATACTTGCTTTGTGAATCTGAATACTTTGGATTTATGGGTTAATTAATTATGTAACTTATGGATTTTATTTTAAATCCTAATTAAGACTTTTTTTTATCTTATTTTGAATCATAATTGGTTAATCAATTAATGACATAATTAATTGATTACTTTTGGTTGATTTAATTTTGAGTTTTTTATGCATCAATGTTGCGAATATTTTTTTATGCATAATATAATTTTAGAAATTAGCCTTGTATTATTTGTTTTAATTAGTACTTTGAATATGTACATTATACCATGCTTAGAATTAAAATTTTCCTATCATATGTCGATTCCTTTGTCTTTCCTTACATCCATTCATCCCCATCACCTCGGTCCAGAAACATTACGCAAATACATAAATTTTTGGATTTACTACTGGCCAAATAAAGGATTAGGATGTTACAATTACCATATGCTTCTTTCGACATTGGTCAACTGATGGAATGCATGTTCAGTAGTGCAGTCATGAACCCTGAAGAGGAAAACAGCAAACAGTAGCACAGAGCTGGATGAAATCCATCTTCTTTGGCGCCACATGGTAAAATGCGATTAAATCCACGAGTATTGGTATAAGAAACAGGTAACCTTTACGGACCCCCATCCAGTGATTAAGGTGAGAGGCTGCTTTTCCCCAAATATAATGTAATTGGTCAACCTTGACCGTAATATCTACTTGACACATTCCACTTGAACAGTCAAATCTTTAACTCCAACATCTAGAAATATATGTGAAACAAGTGCCTTTAAAGAAGGTTTGTCAGCTTCTACTGAAACATGAAGATGCAAAGTCCCAATGACATCCGTGTTGGTGAAACTCCAAACATGAAAGTTCTGAATACCACGCACTCCATCTATCTTCATAACATTATTTACTGCTTCTTTTATCTCCTTCTCATGAGCCCGAGGAACTCTCTGCAGCAAAATCTCAGCAGAATTCCTAAGTAATGGAATGACAGAAGATATAATCAAAACAGAAATGAATATTGAGCAAGCAGGGTCAGCAACAAGCCATCCTTTGTACTTAATTAAAAGAGTCGATATAACAACTCCAGCACTTCCCATAGTGTCCGCAAGAATATGCAAAAAGATTCCCTCCATGTTGTGGTCAATGTGAAGATGGTGGTGCTTTTCTTTTCTCTTCTCATTAGGTGCCACTTTTGATTGTTGTAAACTACTGCTTCCAGAGGAAAAATCACTTTTTTGATCCGACTGTTGAGGATTGGCATGAATATGGATTAAGCTTCCTCTGACATACTTAGGAGCATCACCATGATTATAATGCTCGTGGGCCTTATGCTGGTTAGAGTGATCATCGTGATCATGAACATGATTAGCAGAGTTTAGGTGATTATGACTGTGCTTGTGATCATCGTGGTCATCGTGGTCAGTTGTTGAATTTTTATGGCAGTCATGGGAAACAGCGATATCTTCATGATCCTTTCGATGTGCAACATGACTATGTGAATGATGATGATGATCATGCTGTTGACAGTGAGAGTGGGAGTGGACATGTGTATGAGAATGAGAATGAGTATGTGATTGAGAATGAGAGCATGATCCAGAACCACCATGAGCATGATGATGCTCCTCATGAAAAAAGACCAAACCAATAATATTCACCACAAGTCCCCCAACTGAAACTGCCAACAGACTACTAGTTGATATCTCCTGAGGGTCCAAAATCCTCTCAAACGACTCCACCACAATCAGTGCACCAACAAGAACCAAGAAAACAGCATTAACATATCCAGACAGTACCTCAAACCTCCCACGCCCAAAGTTAAACTGAGAATTGGCTGGCAATCGTGAAATGTAGGAAGCATAAAGACCAATTGCCAAAGCAGCACAATCAAACAACATATGACAAGCATCTGATATTAATCCAAGACTGTTACTCATGAACCCAGCCACAAATTCCACAACCATATAACCCGCGTTAATCATAAGAAAAAGAGCAATCTTTCGAGACTTTCTCTCTCTTAAAATATGGTAGATAGGCTTTACTATCAAAGAACTAAATGACTCGGATGATTCCAAACCCAATTCAATATAGCTTGAATAAACAGGATCCAACTTCCTAACAGCAATATACAGCAAGACTCCACTCAACAAAATCCCCCAAAGTGAAAGCTCAGGGAAATAAAACAGCTCCAAAACAATTGTACAAACAAAGGTAACCAAAAACTCCCTCTGGAAATCTTTAGCATTCACTTGCTTTACATCACCGTAATTCTCAGATAAAAGCACTCCAAAAACAACGGTATTAGCCAAAGGCCAACCCCAGTTCCACATGGACACATCATCATCACTTCGCTCCAACAATGCAAAACTCACAGCGGCAGGAATAAACAACAAAACAGTAGTATAAAACAGAGAAATCAATCGAACCCTTTTTTGGCCCAATTGCCTAATTGTTCCCCAATTCATCGACACAGATTCGTAACACCCCAAGAACCCAGACAAAAAGGGCAACAGCATAGGCCAAATTCTTACACAACGCTCCCTAGGAAACACAGAAACCCCATATTTTTCGACAAACGAGGCCGATAGCGGAAAACAATCAATCCGATCCCAACTCAACGATAACAACAACAACCCAACTAAGAGCGCCAAAAAGCCATAAGTCTTACCACCGATACCAGCCCCCGTTCGATTCACGCCCACATTCCGCTTCCTCCTCTCGGAAAAACATCGAGCAGCGACATTTCCAGACAACTCAGCAAGAATCATAGCTGCAGTACCACAATACCTGAGCGCTTGAAATCTGAGGAGGAAGACAACAGCGAGCAAGATCGATTTCCAGAGAAAAAGCCTGTGTTGAGAAGGGGAAATTGAAGAAATAGAGAAGATGGGTTGCTTAGGGTTTTTGAAGTGAAAAGGGGTTTTAGGGGAGGGAGAAGAGAGAAGAGAGAAGGCTAGAGAGAGAAGGAAGGACAAGAGAGAAACAAGGAAAGAAAAAGGAAACAGAGAGAACGAAGGGGATGACCGTAAAAAGGGGAGGAGAGAGTACAGCGAGCGCAGAGAGAAGAGAAGTAGGAAGAGAAATGAGAGTGATGATTTTGAAGAGGCGACGGCTGAGGGCGGTAGGGTTCTGGAGGGAAAGGAGAGGGATGAAGAAAGCCGGTGCTTCGACGGAGTTGGTGTTGGAGTTGTGGCCGGATTTGACGGATAGGGGGGGTAGGGTCTAGAGGACGCGGCAGTCAAAGTGGAGTTGAAAGTGGCGGACCGGGGAGGGAGTGAGAGCCGGTGTGGTCGGTTGTGGTGGTGGCGACGGTGGTCGTGGTCGTGGTCGTGGTCGTGGTCGGTCATGGTGGGATGCTTTTCTTTCATTGGCCGTTGGGGAGAGTTCGAGAGTAATTGTGCGCTTGTTGCGTTCTGAATCAGAACTTACAAAGTCGACAAGAAAAAGTGTGAATGACTCGGTGATCGGAGGAGACCGAGAATAGTCTTAAGAGTTAAGAGTACGTCGAGGAGGACTGAATTGAATTCAATATTCACATGTTTGAAAATATAAAAAATAGATAGTTTCAATTTATCTATGTAATTAAAATTCGTCTCTTTTTCTAATTGAATTTACTCTTTCAAGTCTAAGAATTTAATTAGGTAAACATTTTTGAATAAAAAACTATTATTTGTTGTCAATTTATAACTAGACATTTATCAAAATTTATATATTTATTGTGGGTTTTTATTGAGTATAATTCTTGGCCCTGTATTTCTTATCAAGAATCATTCTGTATCATTTAAAGGTAGCGTCTTGCTCTTTTGTTCTTTTATTCTTTGGACTACTTCACTTCTCACTTTTTTGTGCTTCACTTGATTGGATTCCAAAGATTATTAATTAAAATATTATTAATAATTAATTAACTACAATATAATTAATTAAAATATAATCCATTCATTAATTAAAATATTGTAATTAATTAAAAATATAATTAATTAATTAATTACAATTTAATTAATTACAATATTTTAATTAATCAATATATTGTAATTGATTAATTACAATATATGTAATTAAAATATGATTAATTAATTAATATTCATTCTTATTCTTTCCTATATTCATTCTTATTCCAAACAGTATAATTGAATTCATTTTTAATATTACTGTTCCAAACAAAGTAAATTAAATTCAATTCAATCTCATTAATGTAATTGAATCCAATTCGTTAATAAATTCAATTCAAAAGTTTTCAAACAACCTCTAAGTGGGAATCTTGGATGAGTTAATTTTGATCCTGATGGTGGGCCTTGTGGAGAATATGAAGTTATGAACTAAGCTTGGGTGTGTTGGGTTTGCTTTCAGCAAAAACTAGTGTCAAAAATTAAGGAAATGAATATCATACCGTACTGGACGATAAATTAAGGATATGAATATCGTGCTGTATCGGACGATACCGGCCGGTACATACCATACTGACTAGAAAACAGTTCAGTATTCATTTTATTGCTACTGACCAAAAATATTGGTCAGTATCGACCTGAAAATTTTGGCCAACACTGTTAAATGGAGAAAGTTCGAGGACCATTTTGCAATTTTTGAAAAATCCAACCCTAAAAACACCCCCCCCCCCCGACTGCCTCTCATCTCTCTCTCGCTCACCTCTCAATCTCACTCACTGTCACCGTCTCTCACTCTCACCATCAACGTCTCGTCGTTCTCAACCTCGTCTGACCTTGGCTCCTCTTCCTTTGTCGTGGTCTCATCGTCTTCATCTTCAACCTTCCTCTATGCCCAAAGACGCCACCACCCGCTACAGTTGTCAAAGTTGCAACTCAGGACCACCGCACTGCCGCACCCATAATTTATTTTTGGGTGTGTGTTTTTCTATCTGTTTTCAAAATTTTCCTACTTCATTGAATTTTTTATTGTGTTGGATGATGGATTTTTGAAAGTTGGATGATGGATTTCTGGTTTGAATTGTTGAATGTCGATGGTATTGGGGTTACTTGCATTTCTGGATTGGTTGGACTGGTGATTCTGGTGTTGAATATTGAAGTTGAAATTGGTAATGCTAACGATGTTGATTTTGTTGAAGTCTTAAAGATGAAGAGGTTTTGTGATTTGTCACGATATTGGATAACTGGAATTGGGTGTATACTATATAGTGTTATTAGTGTATATGAATATGTTAGATTTTGGATTGTTGAAGTTAATGATCACGGTGTATTGTTGAAGTTAATTCTGTATTTGTGATTTGGAAACTGGAAATGGGTGTAGTTGATAGTGGAAATTGGAAATGAAATTATGTTGTTCTATTTGGTTATCAATTGAAAAATTGAAATTCCTTAATTTTATGTTATAATTATGAATAATTATCTTGTTAGAACTTAGAAGTTAAATGCAACTGATATATGCAAAACTACCGAAAACCTATCTTTAACTTCTTTGGACAAATTTAAATGAATAAGTATTTAGAAAAGTTAATTAGTTGGCCTATCTCATTCTCACTTTAATAGATATATTAATTGAGTGTACTTTTTAAGTTCTAAAAATTAATAAAATATAATACATTTTAACTAAAATTCACAATTTTAATAAAAGTTTAAAAATATATGTTCGAACTTTTTATTATATAAAAATATATATAATCAAATCACAAAAAAATGAAGTATTAATTTTTTGCTTATTTTTTATTTTAGTAAAATAATCATTTACATCCAATTCCATTTACAATTACATACATAGTTTACATACTTAAGGAAACTATTTAAACATTTTTCTCCTTTTTAACCATTAGTTATAATGATAAACTACGCATTTGGGTTATCTTTTCATATTTAATATATTGTAAAAGAAAATTTATACACGTCCAAATATTGTGTTGGAAATAGAATTGGAAATTGTTAATAATTGTTAGAATTGAAAATGGAAATTGTTTGTAAATGTTAGAAATGGAAATAGAATTATGAATGTTTTGTCATTGTTCGAATTGGAAATTATTGAAATTGGAAATTCTATTATGAATGTTTTGTAATTGTTGGAATTGGAAATTATTGGAATTGGTAATGGAATCATGATTGTTTTGTGATTGTTAGAATTGGTAATGGAATCATGATTGTTTTGTGATTGTTGAAAATTGTTGGAATTGGTAATGAAATTATGATTGTTGTGTGATTGTTGGGATTGGAAAATTGTTGGCTATTGTTGGAATAGAAATGAAATTATGAATGTTTTGTGATTGTTGGAATTGAAAATTATTAGAATTGGTAATGGAATCATGATTGTTTTGTGATTGTTAAAAATTGTTAGAATTAGTAATGAAATCATGATTATTTTGTGATTACTGGAAATTGTTGGAATTGGTAATAGAATCATGATTGTTTTGTAATTGTTAGAAATTGTAAGAATTGGTAATAGAATCATGATTATTTTATGATTGTTGGAAATTGTTGGAATTAGTAATAGAACCATGATTGTTTTGTTATTGTTGGAAATTGTTGAAATTGGTAATAGAATCATGATTGTTTTGTGATTGTTGAAAATTGTTGAAATTGGTAATGAAATTATGATTGTTGTGTGATTATTGGGATTGAAAAATTATTTGTTATTGTTGGAATAGAAATAAAATTATGAATGTTTTGTGATTGTTGGAATTGAAAATTATTTGAATTGGTAATGGAATCATGATTGTTTTGTGATTGTTGGAAATTGTTGGAATTGGTAATAGAATTATGATTGTTTTGTTATTGTTAGAAATTGTTAGAATTGGTAATGGAATCATGATTGTTTTGTGATTGTTGGAAATTGTTAAAATTGGTAATAGAATCATGATTGCTTTGTGATTGTTGGAAATTGTAAGAATTGGTAATAGAATCATGATTGTTTTGTGATTGTTAGAAATTGTTGGAATTAGTAATAGAATCATGATTGTTTTATGATTGTTGGAAATTGTTAAAATTGGTAATGGAATCATGATTGTTTTGTGATTGTTGAAAATTGTTGGAATTGGTAATAAAATTATGATTGTTTTGTGATTGTTGGGATTGAAATTTTTTGGTTATTATTGGAATGGAAATAGAATTATGAATGTTTTGTGATTGTTGAAAATTATTAGGAATGGAAATAGAATTATGAATATTTTGTGATTGTTGGAATTGGAAATTGTTGAAAATTGTTAGGAATGGAAATAGAATAATGAATATTTTGTGATTGTTGAAATTGAAAATTGTTGGAAATTGTTAGGAATGGAAATACAATAATGAATATTTTGTGATTGTTGGAATTGGAAATTGTTAGGAATGAAAATATCATTATGAATGTTTTCTGATTGTTAGAATCGGAAATTGTTAGAAATGGAAATAAATGAAAATGACATTATGATTGTTTTGAAATTGTTGAAATTACAAATTGCTGGAGTATGTTTTTTGTTATTATATATGTTGAATGTTTTGAACTGTTGGCTTTTGACTTATACAGAATGAGTTATCTTATATAAAATGGATATTCATATTGTCATTGTATACTGAAATTATGTGTTATTTATTTTTATATGTACAGATAAATGGAAAAAAGTTCAAATACTCCCAATCAACCCACTTAAGGAAGATACAATAATCCAGTTTAGACTTATGTTGGTACGGTTCCCGGTATGAAGAATCATACCATTTGCTTGTTTTATAATATTTGAAAGGTGTAGGAATCACCTGATTGAAAAAGCATTTAGATGCGGTTAAAGGAGACATAGAAGCGTATAAAAAAGTAAGTCATGATGTGAGGTGGCAGATGAGAACATTTCTTGATGAACATCAATTTGAGAGAGATAGAAGGAAAATATTGAATTTTGAAATTGGTAGCGGAAGTTCGTTTTCTAGTTTTTGTGGTAATTATGGAAATGTTGAAGGTGGAAGTGGTGGCAGTACTGGTACTGGTACTGGTAGTGTTCTATCTCAGGATCATGTAGAATCTGATGTGAGGAAGAGAAGGCATGTGACTAGTTTCTTTATACCACGAACAACTCCTAGAACCTAACCTTTAATTCGTGGTGCAATGCAATCAAGAGATGCGGCTCACAATGTTGATATGGCAGTAGCTAGATGGTGGTATGATACAGGTTCGTCATTCAATGCTTCTCAATCTTATTATTATCAACCTATGATGGATGCATTAGCCTCTTATGGTCTAGGATACAAAGGACCATCGATTGGTAACTTAAGAGGTAAACTTTTGAGTTGTACTGTTTCTAAAATTAGAACTTATTTAGCTTAAAGAAGAGTAAATTAGGGTACTTATGGATGTTTAATTATGTGTGATCGTTGGACAAATAGGAGACAATAGCCTATTATAAATTTTTTGGTTTATTCTTCAAATGGCTTAATGTTTTTGAAATCTATTGATGCATATGGCCTTATTAAAAATACTGAGACTTTGTTTGGGATATTTGATGAAGTTGTGAATGAAATATGACCAGAAAATATTGCTCAGTTTATTACTGACAATGATTTCGCTTATAAAGCAGCAAGAAAAAGGTTGCAGAATACGTAAAATTCATTTTTTTGAACTCCTTGTGTTGCATATTGTATTGACCTAATGCTGGAGAATATATGAGATCCTAGGTATTTTCCTGTTATTGATGAGACTATGTAGAAAGCTAAAAAGGTGACAAAGTTCATTTATAATCATGTATGATTATTGAATTTGGTGAGAAAGGAATTTACCAATGGTAGATATTTGTGTCATCCTATTATGACAAGGTTTGCCACAAATTTCTTATCACTTCAGTCTTTTGTTTCAATAAAAAAAGGGTTAACATAAATGTTTACACGTGATAAGTAAATTGCATCTCAGCATGCTAGGTCTAATGCTGAAGTAGAGGTTTGTAATATTACACTGGAAGATAGAGAATTTTGATCTCAATATTAATTTGTTATCCGAGTTTGTGAGCCTTTGGTGAGGGTGTTTTACTTGACTGATAGTGAAGAAAAGCCAATAATGTGTTATATTTTTGATGCCATAGAGAGAGCGACGGAAGCAATCAAGGCCAATATGAAACATAGGTCTTCTTTATACATACCATATCTTTCAATCATTAATTAAAGAAGGGAAAGACAACTTTCTTCTCCATTGTTTGCAGATGAGACATTTTTTAATCTTAGTGTATATTTTAGACTGGATCTTACAAAGCAAGCTAAAGTTAATAGAGGAATGCTTTTAACTATAACAACAATTGTTAACACTGACACGATGCAAATGGAACTTTACAAGTTATTTTATGAGAATTTTAGAATGCTGATTGATATTCGACAAAGAGAAAAACTTTATCCAGGTATTAGTTATTTCTTTTTTCTTATTTGCTGAAATTTAATTATCACTTTATTTTGTTTATAACATTACTTTTGTTATTTTATAACTTACAGTTTCTTTGTGGGATCAATTCGGAAATGGTGTTCCAGAATTGAAAAGGTTTGCAATTCGGATTTTAAGTCAATGTGTGAGCGCAACAGGTTGTGAACAATACTAGAGCATATTTGAATTTATCAACTCAAAGAAAAATAATAGATTGGAGCATAAAAGGTTGAATGACTTTGTAACACCCAAATACCCCTTGGGAGGATACATGGATGCCACCCAAGACAGAACAGACAAAACCAAACATCACACTGATATTTATTTTATTTAGTAA
>JANITW010000008.1:14641201-14652400 GCA_027564335.1 Erythroxylum williamsii | reverse complement strand
ATTGGACATATAAGATATTAATACTATATATCTTAACATTTACGATTAATTCAAAAATGTTATTAGAATAATTTTAAAGATTTTGTCTGCTAGATATTGTGATAGCGTGATTCAAGTCGTATGTTTGGGGCTAAAATATAAGTCTCTAATGACCAGTGCTTTATGACGATAAAGAACTAATACAAAAGTTTGGGTTTTGTGAAATTTTAATAACTTGAAATTGATGCTGCATGACTAGAGGGTAAGTTCCACACTAATTGAAAATTTTAAAATCTAATAAACTATTACAATATTAATATTATCTAGAACTTATTAATTAAAAAATTAAGAATCGTTTCCTTAAGAACTTCTCATTTGTTTATATATAATATAAATTATATATATATATATCTAGCAATTATAAAGTCATATTTAATTTATCTCTTCTTTTCTATTCTTAGCTTCTACTTAATAACTTTAGTATTGATAGGTTTCCTCTATCATTTTTTTAGTGAATTGACAAAATAATAATAATAGTAACATTAGCTAGAAAATGTGATATATTAGAAAGTAGTTATAGATACCACCCAAATATATGAGAAGAAAATAGTTGATCTAGTGAAACAATAAAAAAATGCATAACTTCATCCCAAAATATCGAAGCACCAAATAAATAAAGTAAAACTCAATATAATATTTTATCTAAGAAAAGTAAAACATACCCCAATAGCACAAAACAAATGCAAGGCCAAACAACAACACTTACAGAAAAACAATTTGAAAAAAGACATAAACCAAGTCAAAGTAAGAAACAATTAACATGGGAAAAATATATCTGCAATTTCTCCATTATTCATTGTGCACCTCTAAGTCTATATGTGTATGCATGTGTGTGTGAGATGAAGAGATAGAGAGATTCAAGAAAAGTGATTTTGACATAACTTATTCATGAAGAAAGCATACTATGTAACCTAGTTTGTGGAAAGTGGATTGTAAATAGACACTAAAATGATCATAACAGAGCTAGTATTTTGGTGCATGTCACACACATTATTCCTTTTTTGAACTTTATTAAACACATATAATTACTAAATTGATAAAAAGTAGAATTAGTTTGTAAATATATTACGAAGCAAAAGCCAGGAACTTATGAATACTGGATAAATAAAGCTCAAAACTTTGGTTTACAAAAACACAGAGGATCCGATGAATTCAATGTATGGGTCATTATAGTTTGGGCTCAACCAACATCTTTAAATATATTCACTAGTGAACATTTGTATACGTAGACAACAAAAACCCCACTTCTTGATTAATTGATAAAAAAAATAATGTCTTATCATTTAAAATCAAACCAATGTAATCCTGACACCTCTAAGTCATTTATATAAGACTGTTTTAAATTGACAGTAACCCACAAATTTTTGTTGTATCATTATCAAAGACGTATAATTAATCATTTTCTTTTTACTGTTTTCTTTAACACTGAGTATCTTTGTTTATGTCCATCAAGGTCCCGCATTTAATAAATACCTATCAATAAAATTTTACTTGTTGGTTCTGTTTTAATGCATTTATTGACTTAGTAAGTGGGGTTCGTTCACCTTCAACTTCAAGTGAGGAAGCGGGATAGCCTGTAAATCCTTATGAACATCAACTTTTGATAACTCTCCAACTAAGTCTTTACTCAATAGTATCTCTAAATTGCCATTGTTAACCATTGAGCTCACATCTGTTGCCATTTTCTTGAGATATTCTTTTGGCTTCCCAACTTATTGTTCAAGAATATCATTCAATTGCTTGGAATCAGTGTTATAGATTTCGTACTATTCTGACTGGTAGTGGCTGAAAAATGGTACGAAATCAATAAATGTCAGTATTGGCCTTAAATATCAGTCGGTACCCACCGAAATAAAAAAATTCAGTCGGTATTGTAAGTTTCAAAAATTACAATGAATAAATTACAATTTTCGAAACTTAACCCTAAAACTACCCCCCGACCCGATTGCTTTTGTCTGCCTTTGCTATCGCCATCTATCTATCTCCCTCGAGACTCTCCCTCTCGTCATCTCCTCCTCAGCCATCTCATCATCTTGCCGTCAAGGTCCCCCATATAGGTTCATCTTCCTTCGACCTGGGCTAGAGCCTTGGCGTGACGTTGGTTGAATGTTGAAGTCTTGAAGTTGAAAAGGCCACGTCTTCGTCTTCCTCCACACCGTAGCACATCATCCCAGCCACACCGCACCCGTACCGTCCGTCGCAGCTCAAGCGCACCACCTAGACACCAACCCCTCACTGACTCGACGTCAACTCGAAGACCCGATTTTTTGGGTGTGTGTTTTTCAAATTTTTTTCATTTTTTGTTGCATTTTGAATCTTTAATTGTGTTGGTCCGTTGGATGATGGATTTGTGTTGTGTTGTATATGTTCAGGTGTTGGATGGTGGATTTTTGGGTAAAAAATTTTGCGTAGATGTTGGATGTTGGGAATGGATATTGAAGTTGAAATGTTGAATCATGAATGGGCTTTGTGAATTGTTGAACTGAAATTGGATTTGAATTTTGGAAGTGGAAATGTGGAATGTCCGAATGTATAAATTTTTTGGTTTGTGATTTACGGTGATATTGAATTATTGATGAACGAGATTGAGTTGAGCACTTGAGCTTGAGTTGAGAATTTGAGATGCTGAGCTCAATAATTCAATTGTTCATGTATTTTATTTAATAATAATTTGGTTATGGCCGTGGGGTGAGGTGAGGCCGTGAGGGTGAGGGTGGTGGTGAGTGAGGTGTTAAAGTTAAAGTGTTGATATTGATTAATTGATTGTTAAAATTGAAAGTTGATAATCAACATTTAAACCTAAATGTAAAATTAATAACCAAATGTGAAACTAATAATTAAATGTGAAATTGTAAATTTGATAATCAAAATTGAAAAAGCTTAAATCATTAATTGACACATTCTTAATATTTGTAAAATGATAATTTATTTTTAATATTTGGGTATTGAATTTAAGTAAATAATTAGTTGAGTAAAAAATTATGCAATTAAAAATTAATAATAATTTGATTGTAAGTAATGATAATATTTGCCTATTTGAGTATTAGTTTTAGTTATGTAAAATAATTAATTGGCTATAAAAGATGTTGAACTTTAATGGAATGGTAATATATATGTGTAGGGTATCATAAATATTTATAATTGATAATGTGTGAAAGTATAAACTACAAAGTAGAGATGTTATAAATATTTCCGAAAAAACTATTTATTATCAAATTGTAATTTGTGAATATGTTGTACACTTGTAGATTCCAATCATTTATACTTACAGTTATTAATGTCGATTAAGAATTGTCAAAGCAACATATATATTTAAGAACGAAATATAAAATGGTGTATATAATATTATGGTTTGTTAGAAATGGAATTATGAATATTTTGTGATTATTAGAATTGGAAATTGTTGGAAATGGAATGGAATGGAATGGAAATGATATTATGATTGTTTTGTAATTATTAAAATTGCAAATTGTTAGAAATAGAAATGGAAGATAATCTTAGATGGGAAAGTATTAACATGTCATTTGGTGCATTAAATTTGAATGATAATAATGATGAAGCTCCTCTCAATGATGAAGATTTTGTATCAAATGATCATTAGGGTCAGTGCAGTTCTAGCGGATATCCTCCCATTGACGATTGAATTCCACATTTTTGTTTTTCCTCTGCTTTTAATTTTACTTGTATTTGATATTTATGTTAAATTATATATATGTAATGTAACTGTAATGTTTTTGTTTCAAGTTTAACTTCTACTTGATTGTTTCTTCGTCATCAACTCTTTTTGTAAATCGTTTAAGGATATTTATTGTTCTTTTTATTGGATGTTTTGAATCTTTTAATGTAATATTATTGATTAAAATGATAAAATTGTATTATTGTAATATTTAAATACTTTGTATTATTCTTAATTTTATATTTGTATGATAATGATTGTCTTTGTTTATATTAATTGTAGTTATTATTTATATGTGAAATATTTAAAAATTACTGTTATTTCATATTAATTGTCATTATTATTTATTATTATGATTTTTGAAAACATAATTGATGTAAACGGTAAACTAGTAAAGTATACAATACAACTGTACAATATATCAATGGACTATTTTGTAAATTTTAAAAATTTTAGGAGCTATTTTATAAATTTAAAAAATTACCCAAAACAGTATCCGGTACTGACCAGTACCGATACAATACCGTACCAGAACTTAATCCGATACCAAGCCCGAAATGATATTCATAACTTTGGTCAAAATACAATAATGCTTTCAATTAGCAAAGTCCTCTGTTGTACAGCCCAGGCCGATATGTGTCCAACTTGTCTCATTGGATGACTTAGGGTGCTCTTGTACACATGGCAAGTTCAAAAAATTTAGAACTTAACGTTATGTAGCTTTTTAGAAGGAAAGTGCAGGAGGAAATTTTTCGTTAACAATATGCATATTTTTATTTATAATTTACTGAATTAATTAATAATATCAATTACTACTATACTATAACTAATTTGAGTTTATAATAATCAATTGGGAAAATAATACTATGAAATCCATTTCTCCACCTTTTATCTTTGTGCTTTTTTGCAATGTTTTAAAAACTGTAATGCAAGTTAAATCAGTAATACAAGAGATTTAAGGTTTAAAATATTCAATCAGTATTAGACAGTCATAAAATTGGTTAAAAATTGAATAAAATTAAGGAATTTGAATTATGATTGAAAGAGATTGCTTTTATCCATCGAAGAATATGAAGTTTAATCGAAAACAAAGATTGTCAAATAAAAATTAATTAATTTATTTTAATTTTAAAGAACTTATTAATTAATAAAAATCGACTGGTTAATTAATAAATTGCTCAGTTTTTATTTTTAACAAAAAGAATTATTAAAGTATATCGAATTGAAAAGCTTAAAACCAAGTCAGAAAGTTAGATGATTTAAAGTTTATGTAGTTGAACCAGCTGAAATGAATTTTTTATCATTGAGATTATAAGATGATCAATTTAATTAAATTGTCTCTTGTTAATAAAAAATTTACTGTAAATAAGATGCAACTCATTATGTATTACAATCAAGTGGGAGATATTATATGATCTTTTGTGCTTGAATATTCATAGAGGAGAAAAAGATATATCTCTTTTCAGATCTTGTACATGTATGATCTCATATTTAACCAATAAGATTTGTCTACAAACTAGTAAATTTTATATCAAAATTAATGTTTAAATCAATGTTTTAAAAACCAAATTGGACCTATTGATTCTACAGAAAATAATTTGAATCAACTAGTTGTCCAGTTTTGATTCATTTAATAACCTCTATGTCTAAAAACTAGCCAATTTATTAGAGAACTGATCGGTTTTTCAGCAAACCGGTCTAACCAGTTAGTCAATATACAAATATTATTGAAACATGAACTTAACTTTTTCTTCTATTACGAACTCAATCTTCTTGCGTTTCTCTTTTCGCTTCCCCTAATTATTTTCTTCTTTTAAAGTTCCCTTCTTTCTTGATCAAATCAAAATCCCTAGTAAAACTTGCACTAAAATCTAGATTCCTCGTAAATCCACAAGACAAAAAAACCATTCTTAACGAAGAACCCAACAAATTGAGGTCTAATGATCAATTTGTGGACAAGGAGAAGTCTCACTCTCTGACTAGAGATGGAGCGAGTCATAGGTATGAGGAAGTTATCTTTTTTCCTAATTTTTGGTTGTCCATTTTTGTGAAGGTGGAGAAAAGAATAGAAAATTGGATGTTTCTTTTGTTGGTTTAGTTCCTCTACAATAAGGAGTTACGTCCTCTAATACACATAGCTAGTATGAGATAACGAGGTTATTGAAGTAACTTCGATCTCTTACTTCCTCTGCGACTAAGCATTGTCATTAAAGGTATTGTCTCTAAATCTATCCTATATTCCTTAGGCTTAGGTTTTGGTTTATTTCACAGTTGGTCATGAAATGTTTATGTTCTAAACAAAACCTTTCTATTTAGTATTTGTCATTATTATTGAATTTCAATTAAATTTGGCCTTTCTATTTTTTTAAAAATTTGAACGGTTACTGCTTTTTTGCCATTTTGGTGCTACTGCTATTGAGTAGATGGATGGAGGAGCAAAAAATTTTGAGATTTGATGAATGGGTTTTGGAGTGAAATGGTGATTCTAGTTGCTAAGTTTCTATAAAGTTCTAATTTGTTCTGTGTTATTCAAGTTTCAATTTGTTAAGAGATAATGAAATTTCTTCTTCATTCATACTTATTGATTAATTAGTTTTTTTGTAACAGTTAGAACTTTATTTCATTTCAATATCTAATTTCGATAGTTATGTTATATATACTCTTTGAAGTATTGAATTTGTTGATTTAAAACACCAAAATTGAAAATGCTTAAGCGAGATAATGTAGCTATTTGCTAGAGCAAAGTTTAATAAGCGAGTATCATTCTACTGTTGGTTTGTTTATGTGTATATGTATGGTCACCATTCTATTGGTTTCTGTGTATATGTATGGTTTGTGATGGTTTTAACTTGACTTTTGTTTGAAAAAATTGATTCTCGTTTCTTGTTGTTTTTGGATTTGATCCATTATTCCTTGTGTGTTCACAAATATCATGTTTTCGAATGACTTTGAGTTTCTAGTTGCTATACTGACTTTTCCATTACCTACATGGGATTGAGTGCATATACACACGATCACAACTGTTAGAGGTTGTTTTCTTTTTCTCTTTGTTCTTGTCCTTTTTCACACAATCATATGACACCCACTTCTCTCTTCCTTTACTATTTGCTGAATATGTGAAAAAATAGCTTTTTTAAGCTCTTCCCACTTTAGTTTGCTTACTTGTATTGTTTTATATTCACTTCATTTACTTATGGTACATGTCTCTTTTTGTTTGGATTTTGATTTTTCATTTTCCTTATCAGTTGTTGTTGCTTTTAAAAGTTTCAGTTTTATTGGAATTGTTTGTTTTATTATGGTTAAGTGGAAGGATTTAGGGATTTAGAGTTTTCAAAACCTCGCTTTAGAGATTTGTATGTTTTCTTCTATTTTCAGTTATTGAAAGTTATTGATGGTTACCAAGTAAGTTTAACAAGTATATACTTGGTCTTGTCTTTGAGCTTTGCTTGCTTTATAACTATGATATTATACTTCCTAGGAAGACCTCTAGGTTTAATTTTTCACTTCCCATTTTCTTTTTTCTTTAGCTTTGCTTGCTTGCGTTATTTTTCCTTTAAACTTGAGTTGTAATTTATGTGCTTATATTTTACTTCCATTTTCATTTTCATATCTGAAACCATCATAAAACATCACTTCAATTTTACGAACATCATTTAAAGAGACTACATATAATCTAAAATGGAAGTTTTGATATTGGCAAATGACCAATTTTAATAGGGTTGGAACTCTTAAGATTTAAAGGTGTCCTTCTAATAATTTCCCTACTTATTTGGCGACAAGAAGAGTGCAATAATAAAGATGTTAAAACGACATTAAATATTTGCAATGTAATCATTCTTATTTTTCTTTGGCCACATTATTATTTTTCTTTACCTATTCTGATGTAGTTTGAGTGATTACTTTACTTCCATACTGACAAAACCTTTTCTAAAGAAAATTCAAGCTATCAGATACAAAATAAACATACCAATAGCATAACTTCAGGTATACATAATTATAATAATATTTGGTTCTAGAAGATGAGAAAGAGTTTTTATCATTTTGTCTTCACTTTTGTAGACCTATATTTACAATTTACCATAGTCAACGGGATAAGGTTCATAAATTGTTGAAAAAGGGTATCCTAAAGAACAATTTTATGCTTCTGAATGTCTTTCTCTATTATAACTAATGATGATAATTATTTAAGTAGGAGACTTTTTCCCTGATGTAGTATACCTAATTTTTAAAAATACTTTTTGGGTTAAATCATAATGGAGAATATGGAATCAGTAGAAAACAAAATTCGATGAATATCAAATCCTTTTCTCGAGGTAAGTCCAATCTAGCATGGAATTATTTTTCTTCTTCTCAAGTATCTGATGTGAATATTTAAAGGAGGTAGAATTTATATAATGAAAGAACATCTTATTGGTGTTAAGGGTAATATTGCTTCATGCAAAAAAGTACCATTTGAAGTATGTGATATGATTGCAAATTATTTGCAGCAATAAAAAAAAGAAAAATAAAGAGGCTCATGATATATTATTTAGAGATGATGAAACACCACAAGTATTAGATAAAACAAAAGGAAAGCTACTATCGACATAGATTCTTATTTTTCTCCAAGAACTACTTCGGGTTCTCAATCTAATCTAAAAAGTGTTTTGGCTTATAAGGATGTTGTTTTACGATGCAAAAAAATATGGGCTAGATGGTTCTATCACTCATGTATTCCTTTTAAATGCTTTAAATTCACCATATTTTCAAGAAGCAATAGATAATAAAAGAATGATAGGTCCAAGATTTAAGGTACCTTCTTATTATGAGATATGTGTGCCTTTGCTTCAAGATTTAAAAAAGGAATATCGGTTTATAGTGGACAAATATAAGTCTAGTTAGGAATCAACAGGATACATTATTATGGTAGATGAGTAGATTGATCAAAGATTAAAAGAAAACTTGATTAATTTCTCAGTTTATTGTAATATTAGAACAACTTTTATCAAGTTCGTTAATGCTTCTGATATGGTAAAAAGTGCTAAGCTTTATCTGAATTATTTTCTGAAATTGTTGAGTAAGTTGGACCAAAGAATGATGTGCACTTTATTACAGATAATGCAACTAATTACATATTAGTTGGGTACTTATTACAATCAAAGTATAGATATATTTATTGGTCTCTATGCGCTGCTTATTGTACCAATATTATTTCAAAAGATATTGGTAGTATGAATCATATTTCTAGTCTTGCTTCACTCACATCTAAGATCACAATTTTTGTGTATAATCATATCATATTTTTCTCATGGTTAAGAAAGCAAGAAAATTGGGTTGAGATGGTGCGTCCTGCTACTACTAGGTTTGCAACTACATTTATTATTTTTAGAAGTATTTATGGACATAAGCAACTACTTCAAAATTTATGACAAATAAAGGCTTTTCAAATCATAAGTTATCAAAGAGTGAAAAGGGGAAAAAAAGTTTGTTTTATTATTTTAGCTAATAAATTTTGGGATGCTTGTTTGATCATTGTGAACATTGTGGCTCCACTTATAAGGTTGTTAAGAATTGTTGACTTAGATGAGAAGCCATCTTTAGGTTATATATGTTGGGCCCTAATTTTTTTTTAAAATATCCTAATCGATTGTTGGGCACCGGAAATGGGGTCCAACAATATATATGATGGTATGTATAGAACTCACAAAATAATTATAAATCTTTTTAAAGGAAAGGAGAAATTGTATAAGCCTTATATAAATATTATTAACCAACGACAGGATAAGCATCTTACTTAAAGGATCTGCTTTGCAACTTATTTTCTCACTCCTTATTGCTTATATAATGGAGATGCATGAAAAATAATATTTTGGGCAATCTGTTTGATGTGATTGAATAGAAATGTATTTTTTCTATTGAAGAGCAATCACAAGCAATAAATGAAATTAAATTGTATCGTGAAAGTTTAAAAAATTTTGTTAGATCATCAGCAAAGAGAGAACTTATAATGAAAAAATGCAGTTTGGTAAGTTTTTATACTTTTAATTCATTATTTACTTATTAATAATATATATTTTATTTTTCATAATTATTAAGTTAAAATACAGATGAATGGTAAAGATTATTCGATAACAGTGCTCCAACATTGGGAAGACTCAATATTAGATTACTCAGTTAAACAACTTCTGTATCAGGTTGTGAACGTGTTTTTGAACGTATTTATACAAAGAAACAAAATCGTTTGGAACGTCAAAGATTTAATGACCTTAGTTATGTTACTTATAATCTTAGAACGAAGAACAAGTATAGGTATTTTATAGTTGCGTTTTTATTTCATTAATTTTATTTTTATTATTAACTTTACAATTTCTCTATTAGTATTCAGAGCGTTTAGTAAAAAGAGAACATATGATCTAGTTAATACTGATTGTATTGAACATACTGATTTTTTGATCAAAGAAGAAAAATCATCCCTTTATATTGATTATAATGAACTTGAAAAGATGATTTATGATAAAAATGTATTTATGACAATGAATTAAACATCTACTGGTGGTCATTTCATATCTTATTTTGATCATATTTAAGTTAAAAGCATAATATATTACAAATTTACAATTGAAAATAATTTCATACATTACTAATTTGTAATTTATTTGAATACAGTAGACGAAGTTGATGCAAATTCTATGGATGAAAGCGTAGTTTATAAGTCTCTAGATAGCGTTAGATAATTTGGAGTTTTTGACAATGATGAGACATAACCTCCTTCAGAAATATAATTTTGACTTGTATAGTTATTTAAGTTTTATATTAGACTCATATTTATTTATTATTAGTTCATTATATAATAATAGACATTGGTTTGTTTTTTATTTCAATAAAATATTTAATTTTTTACTTACTTTTATGAAATTTACTTCTTATTTATTATATACCAATTTTATAGTGGTTTAATTTGTATATGTGTTAATTATACGGATGTACTTATGGCCAAATAGTAATTTGTATATGTGTTAATTGTGATAGCGGAACGCATAGAACGACCACTGCCAGATATTGCTGGGACTTCGAGGCAATAAATAGTAAGGGCGATTTAAGGTCAGTAATCCCGGTATTTCAGTCAGTAAGTAAGATATTGGAAGTCATAAATACAGTCAGTAATCAGAAATTTCGGTAACCGGTCAGTAATATCAGTAATGTCAGTAATCAGTCAATAATGTCAGTAATGTAAGTAATTTCGACAGTAAAGTTTGTAAGTCAGTAATCAGGAATTTCAGTAAGTCAGTAAGTACTATGGGTAAAATAATTTCAGTAAGTAATATAAGAGACCCGGGACGGTCTCACTTTGAGTTGTTCTGTACTGAATTGTGTTCTGTTCCGGACAATGAATGTCCGAGTGCTCATGTGTGCTGTACTGATTGTGTACTGTTCCGGACAATGAACGTCCGAGGTAATTGTTGTATGATTATGTTATTGGAAGTGCTAATGTTATTGCACATGAA
>JANITW010000008.1:14630112-14641101 GCA_027564335.1 Erythroxylum williamsii | reverse complement strand
AATATTAAACTTTTACTTACTTTTATAATTTTTACTTCTTATTTATTATATACCAATTTTATAGTGGTTTAATACCGATTAAATCTTTAAACCTTAAACCTTTCATTTGATCAGTTCACTGTTTAATCCAATTTTTAAAACATTGGTTTAAATACTTAATTCACAACTATTTTTTAAATAATATTTCTTCCCATTTAAAAAGATAACTGGAACCAAGAAAGTGAAAAATGTTGGCCTTTGTCCTTGTTCTTATTAAAGGGTTTTTCCATAATTTTGGAGATTTGTTTGTTTTTAGTAAATGCAGCAAATAATTTCCTTTAGAATATATTCAGTTTTTCAAATTAGTAGCTCCTAGTCAAAATGTTAAATGCAAAGACTCTACAGAGCAAAAAATTATGTTCAGTTTCACTCCGTCATTTATGCGCTTTGTGAAGAACTTGTCATGATTCGTCAACTGTAATTTCCCGTGAAGAGCATGTTTGCACGCAAAAATTTTGTGAAATCCCATGTGTTTGACACTTCAAAATTTTGGAAAACATTAGAATGAGTAAGATTAAACGTGTGAGAACTCTATCGCTAAACCACTTCAGACTTTCCCGAGTTCAATTTCGAAAGATAGATACAGAGGTCAATTATATGTCTAAGATACTATATGCTAAAGTTATTGGATGTTTAAAGTTTGCAATAGTTTGTATGAGGCTAGATTTTGCTCCTGTTATTATTGAGGTCATTAAGTCCATATTGTAATTTGGAAGACCACATTGAGAAACAACCAAATGGATATTTCTACACTTGAGGGTATGACAAACCATAGAATTTTATCAGTTGACAATTTGATCCTTTAATTGTGGAATATGTGGATGCAAACTATTTAGGAGATTTAGATAATAAGAGCTATACTACAGGGTATGTTTTTGCTCTTTTAGGAGGGACTATTTGTTAAATTTAACGTTACAGTCTACAGTTTAATTGTCTATAACAAAATTATATTATATAACACTGGATAGGGCTACTAAAGAGGTGTTATGACTTATAAGCTAGTAAAGGTAATGTGTGTTGATCCAGGTGGAGTTTGAATATAATGTGATATTCAAATTGTCATTTACCTAACAAAGAATCAAGTGCATCATCCGAGAAATAAGAAAAATATATTATATGAAGTTTCACAAAATCAGGGTCTTGAACACATCTAAATATATCTTGTTGCAAAAGGTTCAAATCTTAGAGAAAGTATTTGATATGTTGACAAAGATATATAATTACCGAAAAGAGAAGTTCAAGCATTGCTTAATTTTAATAATTTCTTAAGGCGTTAGAAATGAATATGACCCAACTTTTAAAGAGCATAGGGATTGTTGGGGCATGCAATTTTGGAATTTCGTGATAGAAATAGATGTTTCTTGAAAGCCCTTAGGTAGACACGCCCTGGGAAGTGGACATGGCCTAATGCATGGCCTTTCTACAAATCAAGTATGAAGGCATAAGCGTATTAGTATGGCGAACATATTTCTGTAAGAGGTGTGATTTAGAACAAGGTCATGTCATAAACCATGCGAGACAAACGCACGGGCACATTAGTGTAAGGGAAGTGTTTCCGTAGAAGACATGGTTATATCACAAATCGTGGCAAGTGCGAGGAGAAAAAGTGAGATATATTTAAATAAATTTGTATTCCAAACCTAATTATTGAATCTATTATCATATTATTCAATAACAAAATAGCCGAATTTAGCTTATGAAGACGTAAGCATAGTTTGCTCCAACCTTGTTAAGAATTTATTGTATTCTTGTGTTTGTTTGTTTGTTTTTATTATTTTCAATTCTTTCTATATATTTTCTCAATAGTGTACAACAACAATTATTATTATTATTATTATTATTAGTTGAACAACAGTATGGGGTCAACGATCCGACGATTATAATTTATATAGTTCTAATCAAAGACCAGGCTAACATAGTTGAAGACCTCACCTTTCTTCTATTTCTTTAATGGTTAATTAGCATCTTTGAAGACGCCGGCCTTGGTCAATTAGGAGGGTACACAAAATTGCTTCCAGAATAAACTCCAAAATTGTGAAAGAGACAACTCATGGCTCATCTTCTTGCAGAAAAGACTTGACTAAGCTGTCAAGCTTCACGTCTAGGAATGGTGGAAAGCAAATGTGTATTGTGTCAAAAACACCTACAGATACGTAATCTTCCTTACACTAGTTTCTTTAAACATCCATTTGTAATAATGAATGAATGAAGACATAAATTATATTAAACTGTTTTGTCTTTCTCTACAAAATATAGTAATTTATGATTGAATTAATCTCTTTTTGTTATGATCTACAAATTGTTAGACCTATTAACATTTTTTTAATATCAATTTTGTTAATAAAGGACAATGAATTTAATATAATCGTGAATTATGAACGACTGAGTTTTAATTTATTTGTTAGTTTAGAGGTGAGCTAAGGTCCAAGTCAAGAAAGTTAGGCCATAAAACTAGTTCAGAACATTTTCATACCCACGACTGAGCAAAATGGAAATTCGTAGAACACTCGATTGTCCATACGCAAAAGAAAAGCTTATGTATGTACTTATTCACAATCCACGGAGGATTTGATATCACAGACTATTGCTTCGTTGATTGAAAGTGTAAAGTTTAGATGTTTAAACTCATTTAATTAGTCCTGGCAATAATTGATTCCTTAATTCATTTTAATTACTTTAGATTGAAGAATTAGCAACTTGTTACGGTTGATGATTTGAGATGCTCTGAGACTGGCAATCGGAATGATAGCTACATGCTTCAGTGAATGAAATGAAAGAATATTAATTTGAAGTAAATTAATCCAACGATGTTTTTACTTCATTTTCCATAGATTTTTAATGAAAATAATGAGTATGAGTAAACCAATTAGTCATATAATTAAAGAGGTTAAAAGGTTGTTATACTTATGTGCCGATTAATCTACTAAACCAATTAAAATATAGATCTAATATTTGAAGAGATTCTATTGACAATATTCTAATGTTATGGAATTCTTTTGTTTTAATCAAATAAGTCAATTAACTAAAGACGTTATATATATATATACATACACACACACTTATGCTTTAATACTTGTTTAACAACATTAAGAAGTCAATCATTTAATGAATATTATTTAATATAATTCTAATCAAAGACCATATTAGCATAGTTGAAGAACTCGCCTCCCTTCTATTTCTTTAACAATGAGCATCTTTGAAGAGGCCTTCCTTAGTTAATTAGAAGATGCAGAAAGTTGCTTCCAGAATGAAACTACAAAACTATGACATTTTGATATTTTCTCAATTGTTCAAGCGACCGAGATAATTCACTGCCCATCATCTTTCTGACCAACCGGTCAAGATTCTTGTATGAGCGAGAATAATGGTGGAAAATAAAAATAATAATAATAGTAATAATAATAATGTATTGTATCAGAAATCTTTAAATATACGGTAGTCTTCATTCAGTAGCCTCCTTATAAATCCATTTATAATACTGATGGATGAAAACATATTCTTGTATCTTTTCATTTTCTCCTCACTAGAATAAAAAATTATTAATTAAAGATAATATTAGAATTGTTAACATTTCCACTAACAAGTTTACCTAAAGATGAAGGTTAAAATTACCTCTTTATTTGGTGTAGATTTCAATGCAGATTGCATATCCCATGTATTTATGCTATGCGTACTCTAGTATATACCTAGTTTTTATCTGTATAATTCTAAATATTAAATTACACCTTGCAAAATTTTTGTAAAAATGTAATCGATTCAATTTTAAAACTGACCAGGTCATCATTTGGTGTGATTGTTAATGGTATCCATTATTATTAATTAAAGTTGTGAGATATGTCTTAAATTTTGGATAAAATAAAATTCACTGACCTTATTGTCGTTACACATATGTGAAAAGAGAGTTTCAATGACCCTAAGCTTTTATAGAAATAAATTCCTACATACTTGTAATCCTAAGCTATAAATAGCTTTATTTATAAGATACAACCTTTGGGAGATCGAGAAGGTTGATATTTTCGTAATTCTTCTTGTAATGGATACCTCGGGACCTCGATCTTCTGGACATATATTGTAACTAGTTAGCCTTCTTCCTTTATATATATTCCTTTATATATATATATATATATATATATATAATAATAGCAATCCATCTCCTTGATCATAGACATAGGTAGCCATATCATATAAATTTTGTACTTTTATTTTGTTTATTTTCTTTTCATATTAATTCTATTTTTGCAATAAGCAGTATCAAATAATTGATATTATAACAGTTAGTATCAAAACAATTGGTATCACACCAATTAGTGTTAGAGTAAAGGTTTAGCTATCAAGATATCTCATCATAAATTCAATAAGGAGGAATTCAATGAATCGAATAATTTCATGCACTTTATGAAAGGTGAAGACGGGGCAATTCTTGTTCAGTAGGGACGCGTGATAATGTTACAAGGAGAAGAAAAACTAATAAACAATTGGGAGCCATCAGAGAAGGAAGGGATTTTGTTAAATGCACATAACCAATACTATTGAGCATAATGGCAAGGTCTTGAGAGAGGTAGTTTGGTGAAATAACCGATGCTAACTTGAAAATAAGTAGCAGACGAAATCAATTGCAAATGGTATGCATCAACAAAAACAGCATTTTTATATCTTAATTTGATAATTTTAATCAAATTATCTTGGATTTACAAGGTATTATAGTTAATATTAAGGATGAGAATCAAGTAATAACCAAATTGTATTCCTTGCCTAGCTAATTCATATAAGAAATTTATCGATACCATACTATATGGTAGTTATATTATTTCTTTTAATGATATAAAGGATGCTCTATAGGCATTGACACATCTTATCATATGATTTTCAATAACAACTAGTTTTGTTCTTTTAGAGAACAAAATAGTACTATCAAACAATATCGTGAAGAAAACATTAGTATTATACAATCAAGTACAAAACAAGATGGACTATTAGGCAGCTAAGGAGATATAGTTGGAGAGGCTCGATTGTGTATCCTATTACTATCAGTAGGATGCAACTATCTTTTAAAGGATTAAGAAAGATTTAAGAGAAAGGTAGACATATGGGGGCTATAGTGAAGGAAGTAAGGTTTTGTAAGATTGAAAATTAACTGAATCTAGTCAAATCTTATTAAAAAAAAGATCATATTTCGAATGATACAACTGTCATATTGATAGAAATATTGCTATAGAAAAATTTAAGCATTTCTTAGACTTGATGAATGTCCACAAAAATCCATAAGAAACGTATGGTAGGAAGTAATTCTTAACTAAACATTAGAGAATTGTGAGAAATGTCTCAAATTTTGATAGAAATAGAATTTTACAATCTTAGGCATTTTTGAGAATAGAGCTTTAATGTCTTTAGGTATATATCAAAATAAGCTTAAGTGAATTTAAAGTTCGGAATATAATTAAACTTCTTACTTGTAATCCTAAATTATAAATACTTTTAAAAGGGGGTTATAAAATAAAATCTTTGAGAGATTGAGAAAGTTATTATTTTCATACTTATATTATCTTTCTCATAATGATAAAAGGAATCTATTTCCTTATTTGTAGACTAGGTCAAACATCAGCCTAACTATATAAATTATGTGCTTTAATTCATTTATTTTCTTCACTTACATTTAGTTCTGGCAATAAAATATTTTCTTTTATTAAAATAATCCTATTTTACTATTTATTAGTGATAACCACTAATTGATATATCCAATTATAAGATGAGTTCATTGCAGGGACAATTCAATCAGGGTTATAACAACAAAGTGTAAACGAGGAATACTAGAACCTCTTATGAATTTGCTTAACTGAAATATTTAACTTTCAAATATGTCTATAGTTGACCTCCAAACTCGGAAGACCAAGTAAACTCTTTCACATGGAACCAAGTCGTACAAACATAAACTTCCCTAAACAAGTTCATCTATAAATAAAACTCAGAACACGAGATGGCAGCCCACATCAAAAATCGAACTAAAAGTACTAACTCACCCTGTTGCTTATCGATCGATAATGGCATTCATAGCTTTTCTCCTCCTTTCCTTTGCTCTCCCCGCTCTCCTATCTCAAACTGCTTTAGCCCACGAAACTGATACTAAGTCATCACCATTTGACTTCCTGAACCATCTTAAAGGATGTCATAAAGGTGACAAGCTCAAGGACATTCACAAGCTCAGGAATTACCTTGAACATTTCGGTTATCTAAGCTTTATGAACTCCAAAAGCAATTCTTATGCTACCGACGATGATTTCGACAATCTGCTGGAACGAGCTCTCAAAGTTTACCAGCATAATTACCATTTGAATGCATCTGGAATTCTAGATTCGGAAACCGTATCGAAGATGATGACGCCTAGATGTGGGGTAGCAGATATCATTAACGGCACCAACTGGATGCGAGTTGCCAAGAAACATGATCACCGTCGTGGCCATAGCTCATTTCACACCACTGCTCACTACTCTTTCTTTCCAGGAAATAGAAGATGGCCTTCGAATCAGTACAGTCTCACTTATGGGTTCCTCCAAGGTACACCAACAGAAGCCATGACCGCAGTTGATAGAGCATTTCGAACATGGCAAGCCAACACACATTTCAGGTTTACAAGGACCCAAGATTACAGAAATGCTAATCTCAAGATAAGTTTTCAGAGTGGTGACCATGGAGATGGGGCCCCTTTCGACGGTCCTGGTGGGACTATAGCTCACGCTTCTGCACCAACGAATGGGCAGTTCCACTATGATGCGTCCGAGCGATGGTCGGTGAGTCAGACGGCCGGTACATTCGACTTGGAGACGGTGGCTTTGCATGAAATCGGACACCTTCTTGGGCTAGGGCATAGCTCAGTTGAAGGGGCTATTATGTACCCTAGCATAGCACCAGGAACTACCAAGGGTTTGCATGCCGACGATATTCAAGGCATTAGAGCCTTATACGGAGTTTGAAGAAATGGAGAAGAATATGATAGTTAGTTAACACTTCAACATATATGCATCCTAATAAATGCAGGTATACAGAATAAACGCCTGCATACTTTGTTTTCTTGTGTTATGGTTCAATTTCGGAGTAATGAGCGTGATGATGACGCTACCAGTTTTCATTTGATGGAATATTGACTTCGTTGTAAACAAATCAAATTAATTAGAGATACAAGCAAGTTTTATTTTGGTAGTTCTTTTTTAAAACTCCCCAATTAATTATTGGATTTGGAATCTTATAAAGATTAATCAAGTAAAAGAAATTCTAAGAAAAGATTTCAGTTAATACCTTAACTGGAATAGGAAAAGTTATAAAGTGCTAATTAATCAACCGGATAAATCATATCCCTACATGTTTTAATGAGGGACTAAAAACTAAAATAAACTTGACTCAAAAAATTACAATATTGTTTCCAAACATATGTGTGTATAATGCCTTAATTTATCAGATCATACTATTTTATCTCCATTTCCATAAGATGGCCTCTTGCTAGGTTTTGGATTAAAGAGATGGAGTATTGGAGATGTACCACTAGTGCTTTGTCCTATATATGATACTCTAAAGTTCACTTGTTAATTTTTTTTTTTACTACAACTAGTGCTAGAGTGTAAGTAGAACTAGCAAGTATTTGATGTGTGTATATTGTGTTTTAGTTTGACATTGATCAGCCTATATAGTTTATAGGTCATCAATCAAACTTTAGAAAGTTAGAATTCATAGAGTTTGAATGTTTTATGTTGAGACGTAAGATGATACATAGGTTAATTGTATTATTTTCAATTAGCTGACTTAGCTAATAATTAGGTTGAACAGTGACATTGTTTTTAGATGTTATAATGAGTAGTTTATGTCTCTAACATGTATATTTGGTTATTTAGGATATAAATAAAGTTAAATGAGTTGTAAGAATAATTTTTGGAACTAGAGCAAATCTTAGACAGCTTTTGAAAGAGTTTTATTGCAATCATAGGTGTGTGAACAAGCTATGAAGCGTTGGTGCACTGTGTGATCAAGAAAGAAGTTCTTAGGTGATATATAAGCATTTACTATATCAATTAAGTAAACAATTAACGTTGTGGTGGCTAATTTATATTACACGATCTACATTAAGGCTTTGTAATAGTATTGATTAAATTTGCGTGAGTTGTGATGGTGACAGATGGTTAACAACGACGTATTAGCCAATGTTAGATTAGGATATGTAATAATCTAGTGTTTAGGAAAAATGATTTGGGGTCAAAATGTGTTGTATATCATTATATTATTCGGGGCTTATTATCTAGGTCAAATTAAATGTGTACAAGTTCTTTTATTAAGGAGAATTAACTAACTCTCATCTTGGGACATATATATGACATTGTGTTTGATAATTGAAATCTTTATTTATTGTATTATATTGTGATGTGTTCTAAGAAGTTTGTATAGTATGTTTATCTCTTGATAGGTGTTACAAAAATGTGTGTAGTTCCAAAAACACATAGGATGTAAGGATTTATATATACAGAGATAATGGAATAATGTTTTACTTCCATTTATTTTTTTTCTACGTCGCATTTACTACCCTATCTTATATTTTAGGTAAGTAGAACTAGGAGAAATGTGGAAATCTAGGCATAGTGTGAAAGAAAATGGAGTTATATTTAAAGAGCCTTAGATTGAAAATTATTATTTTGGTTGTTAATTTTTTATTTAAATTTACTTATAAGGATAAACTATTTGTTTGTGAGACTAGATGATTAAAAATTTAATTTAATAAAAATTATTTTTAACTATTTTAAAGTATATTGGATCATTATGAAGTTATACAGGTTTTTTAGCCTTACTTTGATGATGAGACTTGAGTGGTTGGGCTTGTTTTTAGATGGCAGTCAATTACATACCTAATAAGGTTGATTTAGACTTAAAGCTTGACAATAGGCTTATAAAAGAAATTACTTTTTGAAACAATGCTTATTAAGTAAACTAAAAATGATATGGGTTAAGAAAGGCTTAAAAAATAACTCCAAAGGACCCAAGTTTACCTAGGTACTTAGAACACATTGATTTCTTTATCTTGCAAGTCAATATCAAATGACATAAATTGAATACTAATAATTGACATCATGTATCTTGGTGTCAAATAAGAATAATAATGGTATTGCTAGCATTAGATTAGAAAAATCATCAAGATCTCTTGAATGAGCTAATTAAGAAAATTGGTATAAAAGGTCAATTGTTTGACACAGTAACAAAAAAAAGAAGGAGACCGTTGGTCATACATAATGAAGATAACAACAACTAAGACATATTATATATATATTTTATTTAGTTTTGACATTTTAATTAGACATATAAAATCTTAATTATAGTGGGATTAAAAAATACTATTAGATTTGCGAGTTTTGTGAATTGATAAAATTAAAAGGATGAGGTTGTTGTATGTTTGAATTGAAGCGGTTGTTGTGTATTTGAATGGAAGTGGGACTCTTTATGCACATTGTTAAATCAAGGCAGAAGTCCATCTCTAATGGGTGTGTGCGGCTTTTGAGGAAAAGGTGTGTGTGTGGCTTTTAAAGATGATGTGCGTGTGTTGTTTTTTTGTTTTGGCCAAGGAAGTTAGATATATGTTGAATCATTAAGTGTGTTGGAATTGTGCACGTCTCTTATCATAACCGAGGTGAATTAATTGTGTTGTGAAACAACTGTTGTGGGGTGTGCATTATTGGTGAATAGAGAGAAACATGTGGCTGCAACGTTACATGGAAAATAACTGAATAAAAATTTGTGGTTGGTGTGAGAGAAGCAATGGTGCAGTTAGTGTTTTTTATCTAGGGGAAACACCGTGGGATATGTGTTATGTGTGGAATATAAACCGAGATTTAATGTAGTGGGCGTAAAGGTGGATTTGGTGTCAGCTTTATTTTTATTGTCGGTGTCCATTGGAGTTGCGGTGACTTCAGTAATTGATTTACAGTTTAGCATCTTTGGTGCTTGTATGGCATTGGTGTGGATAATTGCCATTGCAGTGAACAAGATTCTATAGTCTACTTTGCATCAGCGAGAAAACAGGACAGCCTTGGCCTTTGATGCTTATAACGTTTTGGCAGATAAACGTTTATATTTTGTGGTGACAATTTTCTTATCTATTACAGAGGAGCTGAAGCAATTGGGAAGTTGTCTTCTTTTCTTTTTTAAGTGTTGTCGTTTATATTGAATTTTATTTAATCATTTGAGTTGTTTAGTTTGTTTTATTATCATTAAATATCATTTGAGAAAATCTTTTGTCGAGGTTAGTACGAAGTGGTCGTACTATTGGGTATGAAATTCTTTCACTGGAAGTGAGGTTGAGAGATACTATCAAGGTTGAGTGGTGTCTGCTCAATAAAGCCTTAGGTAAATCTATTGTACTTAGGTGAAAGTCATTAAGTTGGGTAAGGGTCCCATAAACATAGGCAAGGTGCGTCGAACTGTATTACCAAATTTATAGTGTTTTTATTATTTTGGTTTTGCTTGTTTTTATTTTATTGGAGCTAAAGAAGTTTGCGAAACAATTAACACTTTCGGTTTTTCAACAACTTGTTTTCAAATTAATAATACTAAGCATATTAACTTGATATATATGTATTGAAAGGAAAAAAGTGTTATTATATATACTTAGAGGAGAAACATAGATTAATCTAATTTATATTAGGAAGGGTTTAAAGATTCTCATTCTATAGTTTAGGGTGAGGATCAATCATACTTTTCAATTGCTAGTTAAGAAAAAGGTTTATATAAGTGCATAAGCTTTTTGAAAATCTTACATTCATATAATAAGCACTTTACATATATACTTCGCTTATATCTTTAAGCTTATATCTTTAAAAAGGAGGGAGGGAGGGAGGGAGGGAGAAGTTAGTTATTTTTTCCTTTTTATCCTTATAACTTATTAGATTGCATATCCTTTTTAATATTGACAAAGAAGAAGAT
>JANITW010000008.1:14578392-14593276 GCA_027564335.1 Erythroxylum williamsii | reverse complement strand
TTTGGGTGAGTTTTGCGAACTCAGTGAGTGACCATCATCGATGGTTCACCCAATCTCATAACACAATTTGCATACATTTAACTTATTTCATAATGCACATTTACAATATTTCACATTCACACATTTACAAAATTCCACATTCATATTTTTCATATTTGATATATGCATATGAGACTCACTTTCTATTTATTATCTTGCTGTGACCGAGTACCTAAACTGTCCCTTGTAGGGTTCATTAATAATTGTCCCTTATTCGTTGGTGGATACATGGCTCATTAAACGTTGAACCTGAGGCTCTAAATCACTTATGAGCTCGAAACTCATTTTTACTCGTTGAGCTTAAAGCTCTGATCGGTGGCGACTCTGGTCACAACATCCATTATATTTTGTGCACTTATGCCACGTGGTGTAGCAATTACTTTCACTCACTTTCACATATTCTCAGACCGTAGTCTGACCCGTATCAAACACATCACACTGATTTCATTATTTCACATTCAGAAGTACCACATGATTATTATCACATAAGCATAATCAAAAAGATTAAATCAAATGCATATGAAATGCGTATGTGACACTTTTTCAAGTTATTACGGTGTTGTGACCGAGCGCCTAAATTGTTCCAATATGGGCGCATTAATCGTTGAGCTTGAGGCTCTGAATCACTGTGGGCTCAAAGCCTAAATACGTTGAGTTTTTAGCTCTCGGTGGCTGCTCTGATTATAACTGTCATTAACTGTTCATGCATTCACGCAGGGAATGCACATGTAACAATGAAGCAATATATATGTCACAATCACAATCAACATATATGCCAAAATTTATTACATCAAAAGCAAGTAGGATTGGAGGCTTATAGGCTTCTATGGCTATCCAGAGAGAACCAGAAGATGCAAATCATAGCAATTGATCCAATCATTGTCTCGCCGAAGCAATTTGCCTTGATAATTACTGGCGATTTTAATGACATGCTTTCTATTACTGGAAAATTGTTAGGAGGGAGCATCCAAATAGCTTGCTGGAGGGTTTTAGAATATGTGTGGCAGCTTCTAATTTAATAGAAATACCTTTAAGTGATGGGTACTTCACATGGGACAAGAGCAAGGGAACAACTTCTGCGATGTTTGAAAAGCTTGATAGGGCTTTTATGAACAATCAGTGGATGGAAAGGTTCCCAAACCATAGCCTTCTGAATGTTTCTACTAGTGTTTCGGATCATAACGTGCTACTATTGCAAGTATTTGATGTTAGTTTTTGAGAAAGCCAAGGAAGTTTCGGTTTGAAAATTGATGTTTATTGGAAAATGGCATAGCAGAGGTGGTCCAACACAGTTGGGCAGATGCTGTCTCAGTTCCCATCACGGACAAATTAACAAACTGTATTGAAGAGTTGGCGGAATGGAGCAAGACTGTTTCTGTCTCCTTTACAAATCAAAATAAAGATTTGCATAGACGACTTAAAAAAGCCCTACGATATCGTGATATGGGCGAGCATGCTAACACACTTAAAGAGCAGGTGAACAATATGCTGGCACAGGAAGAAGCTTATTGGCGGCAACGAAGTAAATCTTTTTGGCTACAATATGGGGAAAGGAATACAAAATATTTTCATGTGTAGGCATCTAATCGAAAACGGACCAATATGATACCGATTCTATAATCTAATGATGGTCATTGGATATCCAATGAGACTGGCAAGGCTGAAATAGTCCCGGCATATTTTTCCAATCTATACTCATACAGTGCAGATCTGGATGTTGGCATTTTTTATGAGATGGTGGCGACTGTTGGGGAGGTTGACAATCAGTTTCTTACGGCTCTTTTTACAGAAGCTGAATTCAAAAGGGAAATTGATCATATACATCTTGACAAATCGCTAGGCTCAGGTGAGTTTAATGCAGCTTTCTACCAAAAATTCTGGAATATCATTAGGAAAGATATAGTGCGGAGTTGTCAAAGTTGGCTAAGAAATGGCCAATTCCCTAATTCCCTTTCTCATACTTTTATTGTCCTCATTGCGAAGCATGATAAACCGATACATATTACGGATTTTAGACTAATTGATTTATGTAATGTGCTTTACAAAATTGTGGCAAAATTACTGGCTAATAGATTAAAAGCTATTCTACCTGACATTGTTTCTGCTGCACAATCTACTTTTGTTCCTAGACGATCAATTAATGATAATGTCATTGTGGCATTTGAACTTATTCATTGCATGAAGCAAAAAATGAGTGGAAAATCGGGAGCTGTGGCTTTAAAACTGGATATAAGCAAAGCTTATGATTGAATTGATTGGAAATACCTAGAATTCATTATGGGAATACTGGAATTTGATAGAAATCGGATTGAGTTCATCATGACGTGTGTTACCTCAGCGAACTACAGTGTTCTATTAAATGGAAATGAAGTGGGACTAATTGCACGAAAATGAGGACTTAGACAAGGCAATCCACTCTTCCCATACCTATTTATTCTTTATGTTGAAGGTCTTATATTTTTATTACGCAAGACAGAAAAAGATGGAAAGTTGCATAGGCTTCGAGTTGTTAGACAAGCCTCGTCGGTTTCTCATACTATTTGCAGATGATAGTTTTTTCTTCTTTCGAACAAATATAGCTGATTGTCTGACTATTAAGCAAATATTGGTAGATTATGAACATACTTCAAGGTAGGTTGTAAACTTTAAAAAATGTGGAATTTTTTTCTCCTCAAATGTGGGTCTACAGTTAGCTAGTAATCTAAAAGAGTTTCAACTCCTCTTGATCATGGAAGATATCTGGGGTTGCCCTCTCTTATAAGTAGAAACAAGAAACAGATACTCTCTTTTCTAAAGGAGAGACTGAAAGGGAGACTTTGTAGTTGGAGAAACCGTTTTCTCTCATGAGCAGGAAAGGAAATTCTTCTCAAGACCCAATTGTTGTATGAATGTGTTTTTGATCCCAGATACAACCTGTGATGCACTTCAAAAGATGATGAATTCTTTCTGGTGGGGCAGCAAAACTAATGGAGGTGCCCAAATGCATTGGCTAACATGGGATAGAAAGTGTGGGTCAAAACTAGAGGATGGTCTTGGTTTTCGGATGTTACACTGGTTCAATATGGCAATGCTAGCTAAGCAGGGTTGGAATCTAATCCATAACCCTTCTTCTCTTCTACCACAAATTCTCAATGCTTAATACTTTCCCAGGACTTCTTTCCTGGAAGCAACGACCGGATATAATCCCAGTTTTATTTAGAGGAGTATGTTACAAGCTAGAGATTTGCTTGCTATAGGCACACGGTGGAGAGTCAGAAACGAAGAGACCATCTTAGTATGGAAGGACCCTTAGTTACCGAGCGATGTAGATTTTTTTGTACAGTCACCAGTGGTAGAGGGACTTGAATATATGAAGGTAAAGGACTTAATGCTAGCAGATGAGAGGGCATGGGATCTATAATACATACAAGGCCTTTTTTGTAATATTGATGTAGAGAAAATACTTTCAATTCTTTTGCATCTGACAAACCACCAAGATAAGTTGATATTACATTTTACTAAAGATGGTTTCTACTCAGTTAGGTCTGGTTATAAAAGCAGCTCTTAAATGGTTAAGCACCACTATTTTTAAGGAATTTGCTAGCTCGTATAAGTAGTTATGATATCCTACCTATTCCTCCTAAAACAAAGGAATTTCTCTGGAAGGCATATAGAGGGATTATTCCTGTGAGAGAGGCCTTAAAACAACGAGGAATGTCAGTTTAGGACAACTGCCCTTATTTTGATGAGATTGAAACAATTTCTCATGCTTTGCTAGATTGTGCCCACTTTAAAGCATGTTGGGATTTATTAAATTTATCTTTTGTTGCTCCGAATTCTATTACTTTTTTGCAGGATCTCTTGAATGGTCAGTTAGATGTGGTGAGTTGGGCTTGTGCACTTCTGTGGCACTTGTGGAAAGCCCGAAATTCTTTCATATGGCAGCATAAAAGATTAGCTCCCTGAACTATAGTGGCATCTTCCCACAAATTTCTTGAAGAATGGAAAAATGCCCAAGCCCAAGCCAGTGATTCTGGTATACCAACAAGGGTTGATGAACCGGTAATCCAATGGTCAGGCCCAATCGTTGGAGCTGTAAAGTGCAGCTTTGATGCTGCAATTCACGATGCTCAGAAGATAAGGTCATATGATGTAGTAATAAGGGAACAAAGAGGTCAGCTTGTTAACTGTCCCTTTGGATTTTTCCGACCACATTATAGTCATTTTATTGCTGAAGTTATCGATTTCAAAGAAACCTTATCTCGATTGATACACTCTGGCTTTATATTAGTGGATGTGAAAATCGATTGCCTTTACTTGATACAACGGTTCTATGGATCTAACAATGACACTAATAAGCTGAGATCTTGGGCGAGTGCAAAATCACACTTACGAGCTTTCAGTCCTTTACTTTTAATTAGATTCTTAGGCATGTAAATATGGAAGCTCACTTATTAACTAAATTAGCTACTAGATATTTCAATAGGCATAGTTGAGACATGCCGTTGAATTTTTTATTAGACATTCTAAACTATGATGCAAGATTATCCCAATAAATAAATTCAGTTTCAAAAAAATATTTCTTGTAAATAGGTGGATTTGAAGGGAGCGTTGTTCCATCACGTCAGACGCCCAAATAAGTAGATAGATGGCTAGATATACACAGATGTAGATAAAGAAAAATCTCCAAAACAGATGACCAACCATTCACCATCCAGCTAGACCAGACCTCAAAAAGATAAAATTAAAGCCCATACTCATAACAAACCCTTGAGTTGCTCTTCCCCAAGGAAAGAAAAAGAGGGGGCCAATGACTTTATTTAAGTACTATCCATTCATAATCTGCTACAGGCAAGTCCGAAACAAAAAGGCCACTTGCTTCCGCCTTGGTATTTCATCCAACCCATCGCATCTTCAAGATGTAACGCAAGCTCATTATGAAATATTCTGAGCCATGTCCAGAGAATGATTCTTCCATTGTCCTATTAGGCGGCAGAAAAGAATGGTTGTGTATAAATAGAGATCGGTCCGCTTTTGATTGACGCTCACTTCCATATTCGACAAAAACATGGGCAACGGTGTCCTGAACAGATGTTTCTATGTCGTCTGTGCAGTCTTTCTACATCCGGGATTTCTAGATTCTGCCCAAGGAAGGTTTATATCAGTCAACAAACCTGACCCACGGAATGCTGCTGCTACAGCTCGTTGGTTGGTCGCCCAGAACTCTTGGGGTGTTTTAAAGTAAGAACATGGGTTCGTCTTCTGCAAGTGTAGTTACTCAGTTCCTTGATTTTGACTGTTAGGTTTGCTTGTTTTGTTTGTTGCCTATTTGTGGTCGGATACGTTTGTCGTGAGATTGCCGAACCTGAACTAAATTTGGAACGAGCTTCCCTGATTGGATTGTGTCCTATACTTCTATTTGCAACCAACTGATGGGAAATATTTGGGATAGATTGAACGTTTTCTCGCATCTGTTACTGAGTTTGGAGATAATGATATTGTGAGATATCGTGGTTATTGAGTTATAGTCTTGTCGCTGTATGTCTTCTATGATGAATCTCATACCTGTTTAGGTACTGTAAGTTGATTTTGGGAAGCTTAGATATGACTTCTGTACATAAGAAAATTTGGATCTTATCGAAATTGAAGTTTAATGATTCTATTTTACTTTTGCAGCACCATATCAGTCGATCTGGGTGGAGCACCATTTGGGTAAGTCTAAGCTGTGATTTTATCATTTTAGTGTCAAGAATTTTCGTATAATTTTGTTGCGTGTACTTTGAGATTCTCCTTTAGAGCAAAGAAGCGATGACACGGCACTGTTTAATAATAGAAATTGTTCATGTGGTAGATTGGTGTATGAATGCCTATGTATGAAACCTCTTTCTAAGTTGAACAGGGAGTTTGTCATGAACGATCTACGAAACCAGTGTTAAAGTTTTCTGCTCATCTTGTTCATATTTCACACTAAGACGTGTTGATATATAATCCTGTCATCAAATATCAAATAATAAGGCACTTGAAGGTTGCTCCCCGAATCACAATACAAAATTTTGACATAAATTCTTCTACTAAGATCTAGGTACCTGGATTGTATCGCTGTCCTCATACCTTGTTGCATTATCTTTTACTGCAGGAATGTTGTTTCATTCAGTGACGGACAACCTAATAATGGTAGTGGGATCCCATATTTCTATTTGACTACTCTTGATCCAACTGCAAGAAATGCATTAAAAGATGAGAGGTCTTCATTGACAATCAGTGAGTATCCTATAGGAACATGTGGGAAGAAAGATCCTGAGAACCCTTCTTGTGCAAAAATTACTCTGACTGGAAAGGTATGCTATTTAATCTATTATCTTGTGTTCTTATTCTTATTTGTAATGTTTTAAAAATTGGAATGAAAATTAATTCGATAAGATAAGAGGTTTAAAAGATTAAAGGTTTAACTACTATTACTCCATTAAAACTGGTAATAATAAAGGTTGAACAAAATTAAAGAACTTAAATAAGATTATTATATTTACCTATTGAAAATATTGGAGTTTAATTGAAGAAAGAGATTGTCAAATAAAAATCAACTAATTTATTCTGGTTTATAAAAATCGGTCAGTTAATTAATAAATCGATCGATTTTTAATAACAAAAGTTATTAAGATAAACTGAACCTATTAATTAAACTGTTTAAAGTTTACATGATTAAACTGATCGAATTAGTTTGATTTTTTATTCGTTGCTTATTTCACACTTTTAGACAAAAAACTACAACTTATTGGAAATAAGTTTCTTAAGAATCAATTTTGAGAAGACTGCGTGTCAATCCTTTCATTGTACTACGATGACGACATATCCTACTGATTGATAGTTTGTTTCAGATTTTCTAGACATTTTATTTAGCATATCCTTAGATTGCTGAGTAGCAATCACATTCTATGCTCTAATCATATTAAAGGCCTTTTTATTGTTATCAAGCATCCATATTCTTACATGGAATTGAAGAATAGTTGATGAAAGAAAATTTGTGACAACCTTTGATAGTCGTCAATGATTTCTTTGGAATGGTTTGTCCAGTAAATTCCTATAGTTGAAGACCCTTTTTTGTTGAAGCAAGAAGAAATCTTTTAAAAGTTTTAAAGCGTTGTATCCAGCAATCAAATGTGATATTGGTTTCTGAGGAGTTTTCTGATCTGAAATTGATTTTTTTTTCCTATAATGTCAGTTGAAGTTGATCAAGGCAGATTCCGAGGATGCAAAATTTGCTCAAAGTGCTCTATATGCGAAGCATGAAGAAATGAAGGGTAACCACAAGAATTATTGCCATAAGAACCTGGCATTACGTTGCAGTGACTCACACCTGTTTGTTTTACCATAACTACCTACTGAAAATGATCTTCTGTTTTGTGCCTTTGAATTATTGGCAGGCTGGCCAAAGGATCACAATTTCCAGTTCTTCAAGTTAGAAATTGAAGACATTTTTTTGATCGATTGGTTTGGTGGTCCAAAACCTCTCACAGTAGAACAGTACATGCATCCAGAAAAGTGAGTGCTCAATAAAAAGTGTTATGCTTTATATGCAAATAAATGGTGGGAAAGAATATAAAGATACTTGTACCAACTGTAACCTTTTTCTTTAGAATGAATAAGTTGACATTAGTCTTAACCTCGGTGTTTATATTTTCTGATGCATTTCTTCTTCCAAAATATTTCAGGTATCAGTCTGCTGCCAGTAATTGAAAATTTTAAGTCTTCTGTCCTCCACGAACTGATACTTTAGGTTCAAAATGTGCATAACCAATGCAGTGTAGATAAGGAAGACGAAGTGCTGCACCATTCAATTATTTGTAACCATTGATATAATCATATTATAGATCATCTGTTTTATACCACCATCAGTGGTTGTTTGAATGTTCAATATGTGTTGGCAGAACTAGATCAATGTAGTATTTATCTTTGATTAAACAAGTGAAAGTAAAAGATGCTATGTTTTTCGTATGAGATAAGAGATTAATCCTTTTTTTTATTAAAAGGAAACTGTCAAAATAGATTACAAAATGAGTCTGAAAAAACTAGTCCCCGACATATCCTCACGGAGGAAGTGTTGGCACCCTATAGGTGCTGTATCAAAATAAGTGACACCGATATCAAAAGTAGTAGCGTGAGTAGCAAGCCAGTCAGTATTTCTGTTACCCTCTCGGTAAATATGCCGATGAACAACAGTCCAATTGTTGTGAAACAGTTCGCGGATGCTCATGATAATAAGGCATATTACCTGCGTACGGGAACCCGATGAAGACAGGAGTTGATGCACCGTTGTCGAATCAACTTCCAACTCGATATGGCAGAAGCCGAGACGCCAGGCAAGGGAGAGATTAGTATAAACACCTCAGAGCTCAGCAGTCTTTAGAGTGCACCAACCGAGGTTCCTTTGATAATAATATTTACCACACACCTCCCACCTCTATACTTGAATGATCCGTTACTAGTTTGAAACCGAGTCTTCAAGCAATTTGGATCACGTTCAAGAAGATTAGCTAGCCCGCAAAATCCAGCCCATCAAAGATCTCTAACCTGTTTCAAATTGTTTCAGTTAAAAATGTCCCGGTTGTTGTTGGAAGAAGAACTTCACACTTCCACTTCAGTTGTGTTTTGTGTTTTTGTGTCTTAAATCTTAATCCTATGATAAATGTGGCCTTGTCTTAATAGAACCACCTCTATTAGTCTATCCTCCACCAAAAACTCTCATTAAACCCCAGAAACCTTCTCCTCCTTAAGCCCTCCCCCAACTCCCACTTTGGACACCCCCAAGCTACCTTACTCCCGAGGCTCCCTCCCTCCCACCAATCGAAAGTCTGCCGGAGAGATGTTAACCCCCTCTCCTCGTCAATTGCCTCATCAATGAAGGTACCCAGATGATGATTTGCGAGAAGCTGTTGGGGTAAATAACTCCAACTAACAAAATGGCTTTATCGACCCTCATAAATGGTGCTGGTGCCCCCATTGTAACACAATTTCCACTACCAAGTGAGGCATAGCTAGCTTGCGGTAGAAGCTGACTGTTTGTTAGATGAATTGTATCCAAGGTTTTACTGAGTGTTGGGTGCGTTTATTAAACCCTTCCAATTGACGCTGTTCTTCTACCTCCTGTTATTCCTGCATATCAGGGACCACTCCGCATTCTACTGTATGGCATTAATCCTAAACTAACTAATGACGAAATGTTAACATCAAATAGGCTTGAACGACCTTTTTCATTGCCATTTGCTCTTTAAGTGAGAATGACTTAAGATTTCATATGCTTGTATCATCCTGGAACATTAGTTTTATATTCTTCAAGGATTGGCGGCCGCATAAATTATGGGAAAATGTGAGATTGCTAATTTTGCAGTAAGAGAAGAGTACAGACTACAGACTACAGAGCATCAATAATAAGCTGATCGCTGAAGAGCCGGAGGTTTGTTCGCTGATGAGAATTTTGTAATTTGATTCGTGTCATCTCTTTTTCTATTATAGATCATATCCAGTGTGGTGAACTTTGGAACTTTTCAGAGTATTCGGAAGGACCGGTGAACCCGTGTGCAATGGGTATTATAACTCGGCCCAAAACCTTAAGACGCTATTTTTGTACATACATCGTTTCCTTCTTTTGTCCTTGAAGGGATACAACTTCACATATGAATCTTTAAACGTATAACTTCTAATCTTTTGCGTTCTTTGGATTCAGTTTCCAAGGTTTCCTTATCTTGTAATCCAATTGCTGCCCTTTTAGTGAAAACTGGAAAGCAAGAATACATTGGTAGTGGCTGATGATTGCAGAAAGATATAAAGGTGGAGGTCAAATCATTGCTTCGTGTAGAACAAACTTAAAAAAGGTCTACAAGCTTTTTGAACAACTACAGAGACAGCTGGATCCATAACTCACCGTTCTGGTTCACGTTACAGTTTACACTTTAACAATTCTATCTAATTCTTTTGACTGGAAAGACTCTTCCCTGGTGATATTTGACCCATCTACAGCATGACCTTTAGAACATGTTGGCAAATCCTTGATAGCTCCAGTGCAATACCCACGCCCTCTAATGACAACGCACTCTTAAACGTATGACTGGGAGAATATTAATTTTGGATGCTTTAGTTCATTTACTTTAAAATGTTTAGGTTCCAAATGTTTTTCAAACCTTCTTATTACTTTTATTTTCAGCATACATTTATAAGTCCAGCTTAAAATACGTGGTTGCAATGGTGACTTGAGGAACTCTGATTTCTCGGAATAGAGTGCGGTTATGTCTAATATAGAGGAAAAGATTTTGTGCTACTTGCCATTTCTTCTGCAATAGAGGAGAGCTGGAGAAGCAGGGCCTATATGGTGATAAACAAAGGGTAGATGGGAGGTTATCAGAAGAGTCTTCTCATTAAAGATGGGACTGCGCATTGTGGTGGTGACAACAATGGCTAGGCAATGAAAGCTAGCTGCAATCAAAAGCACTAATTTGAAGCGCTCTTGGAAGCTAAAGTCCCTGGAAAGTGGTGCTGTTTTTCTTATTAACTTATGTTTCTCTTAAATATTATGTGATCTGGTAGGCATTGGAAAAGAAAGCGAAGGTAGAGAAAATCCCTACAGATTCAGAAAACACTGAGATGCAACATACACAAGAGGCTGACGATAAAGTTATAACTGGAGTAGAAAGATATATGTTGCACAAATGACAAAATTGGCTTGAAGATGAAGCCTTTTCTAATAACTGGTGACTTGAGCTTTCTGTTGCTAGTGATCTTGAAAGGGATGGGAAAAAAATAATCTAATCCAAAGTCAACAATTATCACTAACCACGCCCCTCCTTAATCTTAATCTCTAACTCACGGTCAGTTTAACAAATACCTTTTTTTAGACCATCTCGTCAATAATTTCGTCTGAGATTGTTTCTGTCATTTAGCCATTGTCTCAGAGTGTCCTCGATTCTCTGTCATTACGCGAGAGAAGTATGATTTTTAAAGTTTGAATCTTAGCCGATATGAAAAACGTGTCGAAATGTGGTGCTTGTAGACCAAATGACGGCATATTGATCCCGACAATGATACTGGCAGCTTTGTAGTCTCGTTTTTTTTTTTATATATAACAATTACTTTTTAATCTTTTTAAATTTTGATTTTTGTTGAAATAATTAGATAGATAGAATAAGATCATAACACAATTAAAATTAAAAGAAATAAAACATAAAATATTATTATGAGTAAAAGAAGAGTTATGATGCAAATCTTTACTAATTATAAGTTGTGACATCTATAAGATTTGGATTCTCACAATTTCTTTTTTAGATGCTTGAATTTGTTTCTTGGATATATATTTATAGATAAATCAAACCAATTATAGCCATACATTTCAATTTTTTTAATTACAATATTTATTTTTGCATTGGACTGTATATTTTATAAATAACATCTAGATTCTTCTAACATGAATAATATTTAGACATTTTGTGAATAATATCTATATTTTTCTAACAATTTCGGATCTCCTATTTGAAGATTTAATTAAGAACCGATCAATCTTCTTACTACATTATCGTTATCATGTTGCTTACATTTCTACCAAATCGTATAAGATTAACAACAATCACATTTATTATTATTGATTGCTTTTATCATAAATATGATATATTATCTTTTGCATTAATTTTTTACACATTCAGTGTTCCTTTCTCTACTTTCTCCCGAATGAAGTAAAATTAAACTCATATCTGCTTAGTTTGATAAAATATTGGGTTCCTTATTAGATCTAAGGTGCTTCAACTATCACAGAACAATGAAACATTATGTTTTTGTGTTCAAATTCTTCTGACATCAATTTCGATCATACAACTTCTTTATTACCTTGTATAATTGTTATATATTTTGTTACTTTTGTTGTAGTAACCACAATTGACTACATCTTTAACACCTAGGTTACAACCCTACCAACAAGCATGGACACATAATCTATAATAGATTTCTTTTTATTAAGATTACATACATAATTGTAGTCAACGTATCATTTAATAATAAAGCATGATCTTCTATATTGTAATGTAACATTAGAGGTCCCTTTAATACATTTTAAGATCTTTTTAATATTCTAATGCTTTCTACCAGAATTTATAATATGATGATTAACTACTCTTAATGCATGCAGTAATGTTTGATTCTTATACAAATTATAGCTAATATTAAACTCACTATAAATAGATACGGTACTCAAAACATCTTTATCTTCTCATCTTTGTTGATAGGGATCGTACTAGAAATAACTTGAAATTGATAGGAAGGGATGATAATGTTTTAAGTTACTCAAGTTATTTCAATTCTCATATTGAAAGCAAAAAGATGAGGAGGAAGAAGGTGACGGTATAAATAATGCATTTGAGTATTTGCCTCAATTATAGAACTTCTAAAGGGTTGGACTTTTGAGTTGATTCGTCCTAATTTAATTTTAGAACTCATTGTCCTAAATGTCCTTTATTATTAAAGAAATTATATAGTTTTATTTTAAAAATAAAAGGACATTGTGTTTAAATATACTTAGGGTTTAGACTTTGGGTCATGTTGGGTTGTGGAGCTTGAGTCTAAGTCTGACCCAAAGCTCAAAAAATTTTCTAAATAAAAGTCTAAGTTCGACTTAAAGTTTACTCAATTTGAGATGAGCATATTGATTTTAAACCAAACTAGGTTAGGTTAAGTCAGGATGAGCTATTTTGTCATCCTAATTATAGTTAGAGCACATAAATTTCTTCTTCAATATTTCCATTAAAAAAACAATTTTCACATCTACTTATCTAGATATAAGTCCAACAAAAAAATACAATTTCAATACTATCTAATTGTAACAAGTCAAACCATAAAAAAGAATATTTTATTAAAGTTAACTCTTTCCTTTTTAGCATGTTCTTAAACTGGGAATTTTGCATAATTTTGCTCAACTTTATAGTCACCATTTCATTAATTTTGAGGAAACATTTATTATTAATTTGCTTTTTGTTTATGGCAATGATACAAGCTCTAAATTTTATTTTTGTGAAGAGCTTTCATTTCTTCTTGTATTGATATCATCTATCGAGAAGCATCTAGATTATTGATTGGTTCTTACACAGTTAATAGTTCTCTACTATTTTAAAAGGCAATATGTTATATTGCCTTTCATTATATAATTTGAATGTCAATTTGGTGGTCTATTTATATGATTCAATCAATGAACTTCTAGAGCATCATGCTCAGTTAGTTCTTAAACATCTTGTGTTAGTATTGTTTTATAATAAGCCTTTGATTGAAAATTATTTTCAATGTATATAATAATCTTTAAACTTCAGTGTTCGAAAAAAATCTTTAAACTTCTTTGTGAAGTATTATTGTCTTCTTTTCCTTTTGTATTTATCTTTTATAAAGGAGAAATCCCTAAAAAATATCCATTAGCATATCCTAAGAACAAGCATTTTCTAAATTTTGATCAATTTCATAATTTTTTAAGCATTATATATCATGTATGCAGGACTTCTAAAATCATAGACGTTGTATTAATCTGTTGGATTCTCAATCATATCTTCATCTTTAACTCAATTTTATTTGATAGAATTGGGATCACTACATAATAGGCAATATTGATTGATTCCACTCAAAAGTTTTATATTTAGGCGTGCATCTCTTAATATTGCTCTTATTCTTTTTAACAAAACTTTATTTATTTATTCTACCACACCATTTTGTTAAAGAGTGTATGTAGTAATGAATTGTCTTTTAATATTTTTTGTTTACAGAGTGTATCAAATTCATCTCCAATATTTTTACCATAATGAAATTCAATAAGTGCTTTGAAAATTTTAGAGATTGAGAACACATCTATTTTTCTCTTGATAAGGTGTACTTGCCATCTCTTAGAAAATCATTAATGAAAGTGGCAACTTACTTTGCTCTTCTTAACAATAATAGCACTAGTTTTACCATACATCAAAATAAATTAATTCAAGAATAATGTTACTTCTTGGAAATTAATGCACTCAATTTTAGATAGTGTTGCTTACATTTAACGCAATGTTCAAAAAAGTTAGCAATACCTTTGTGAGGTAAGTGGCAAACTTTTACTCAACAAAGATCTTCATTACTTATATAAATATATATCTAAGTTTTTAATGTCATAAGAGTGAAGATACTTCACTTTATTGCTTTAATTGATAGATTTTTCTATTTATAGCAATGTTTCTCCTTTCAACTTGTGTAAGTTTGCACTTATTCTCTCCCTTTATGAGAATAGACATGCTTCGAATTATTGTTAAAATTTAGTCATTTTAAAGACAACAAATTTTTCTTCAAACTCTCTATATGTTTATCTCCTGAAGAGTATCAGTTGTACTATCATATATCTTTAACTTTAACTAGATAGTTCCAATACTAAAAACCTTTTAAAAAATAATTATAACAACTACATACACATCCTTGTGAGATAGGGCTATATATTAAGTAGTGACTTCCTGCTTAATCATTGTTATTTTATAATTTGGAGTATTGTCATCATTTAAAGTATCTGCAAAAATTTTTGGAGGAGTAAAAATTTTTCTTATTTAAATTCTAATAGTGTTTTTTCGAATGACGTTTTTTATTACAATGGTAACATTTCAAAAAAAAAAAATCATTAATTTTGATCTACTACGATTTTGACTCCTACTTAAGTCAAATTATGTTGATCTTTCTCTTATCAAATTTATAGTTTGACTTGTGAATTTTTGACTTTATTTCTCTAAATTGGCTTTCTTAGTTTAATTTTTTTATAAACTAATGTTTATTTTTTATATATTCTATAATTATTAAAATAAATTTCATTATTTAGAATTAAATATTTGATATT
>JANITW010000008.1:14550910-14575401 GCA_027564335.1 Erythroxylum williamsii | reverse complement strand
ACTCCTTGACTGTTAGATAGATCTAAGTTTAGATGTGTACACATATTTAGATAATTAAGGAACAAGGATGAAGGAAAACCCTATATATATATATATATCCTCAAGTTTATTAACTTTGTTATAATAAAGTTAATCCTCAAATTTAGTAACTTGTTATATTTTTTATCCTTATCTTGTACAACTTAAATTTAATTTGTTAATCACATCTTATATCTTTAACATTAATAGAAAGCTAAGCCAAAAGTTATCATCGTTCTATTATGGTATATGATTCATTTTTCCCATCTTCCTCTATAGGAGTTAAGATTTTGCTTGATGAGAATATTGTGGTCATCAAGGAGCTACTAATGAAACAAAGATCATCAAACTGATTTCTCAACCTAAATTTGTCATATTTGTGGTGGTCATAGTCATTTAGCTAGACAACGTCCAACTCCAAGGTTTAATCAATAATAGTCACACACCTTTAGGTTGCATGCCAATCTGGCTATAGCTAACCCCTAAGAGAAACATGAATGGATTATTGATACTAGGGCAACACATTATCTTACACCTAATATTAACAATCTTACGTCAAATCATGAGTATCAAATCCCTAATGACGTCCAAATTAGCAATTCGAAAATGATCCCAATCTTTAATGTTAGCTCTCTGATTGTCATTCTTCCAATTGTGCTTTTCACTTGGGTGATATTTTATATGTTCAACAGTCTTGCAATAACTTACTTTTAGTTTATGCTTTTACCAATCTAATAATGTGTTCATTGAATTTTTCTCTAACCATTTTGTGATTAAGGATATATATACAAAGGAACTGCTACATAATGGCTAGAATAAAATGACAATCCTAAATCTCTTAATAAAATGGGTGTGTTGAAAAGAAAACATAAGCATATTGTAAAGACTGGTTGTCCTTAATACACCATTCTTCTGTGTCATATGAATACATGATTAACACAACAAAATATAATAATCATAAATCATAATTCACATTTTATTGTGATAATTGATCATTTTCTCACTGTTTCCTTTGAACCAATTCTGAAATTGGCTTACCTCAATCACCATAGTCATGCATGTCTTCAACTTCTATCAATATCCACTAAACTACTTGAGAGAACTCTACAACTATTGTAGAGAGGGTTACACAATAAGAGTTAGCTCATTTAGATCTTAAGTCTACTTATAATAAGTTTTGGACATTTTGGTAATTTAATTAAAATAAAAATTTTAGTTTCAACTAAAAACTTTTTAGAATTATAATACCCTAACTAAATACCAACTTTTGTATTGGTAATAATGTCTTTCTATTATTTATTATAACAAAGAATGGTTAATTTGAAAGAAGTAATAGCTAGCTAAAATTGATAATCTAAAATAATGAACTAAAGTAATAAATAAGAATGAAGCAATAAACTAATAATCAAGATGTAGATATAGAATCTATTTAGAACCTTATATATTTACATTTATTTTGATTCAATTATTAACCCTGGTTTCTTCAATTGGTATAAACTCAAAAGTTACTTCCATAATTAAAAATACAACTGAGTGTGAAATATTAATATTATATATCAATTATATTACTAATTGGATGATAAATTTTAAAAATCATTAATAACTCTATTTCAAAGTGTGGATAAAGCTTATAGATTGAATTGTCCTAAATTATATGAATGTATTTAAATAATATGTCTAGACTTAGATTCCATTTGAACTTATGCTAAATGAGCCTTCTCCTTCATAATATTAATCTCTCTCTCTCTCTCTCTCTCTTTGTCTTTCAATATTAGAAAGATAAGGGTAGACATGTTTGATGAATTATCATTATCAAAATTTCTACTATCCAAGCTTTTGAAATTGACTTCAACTTATGAATGACCTTTCATTATATTCTTCAGCATATTGATATTAATTTTTCTCTAATTTTTTGTATTCTCTTTAAATGAAGTCTTTAATTCCTTCTTTTAGTTTGCTTCTTCTAAAGTTATTTTTATGCAATAAAAGTAACTTATATGACATGTGAAAGTTGTTATAATCAATCATACTACATAATAAGTGTCAATTTTGCTATAACTAATATTAATATAAAATGTTTTAACTTGAAGAGATTTTGGTTTATAATTTTTCCCTTGCTATTCATAAACATGTCAATTATAAGTTGATTCTAAGTTATAATTGGCAACATAATACTTAGAACAATTTATTATCATAGTATCAAAAGGACTATTTATAAATGTAACTTTTTAGGTGTGACATCATCCTGGAGAAAATATTTAGTTAAATTCAGTGGGTCCTATATAAACTAAAATTTGAATGGTAAGTTGTTATTATTGTCTTTGATACAGTTTAAAAATTCCACTACTCACAAAGAAAAACACTTAACTTTTCAAGTTGTGCAACTACCCTTTCAAGGTAAAGTAGCTCCTCTAATTAATAAAGGCTACTTACTAAGAATATAAAATCAGAGGCATACTTTATTCTCTCCTCAAATATGAATCAAATAATTATTCTAGGCCTCTCCCTATGCTTCTCACCATGTATGTAATTAATAATTTCATCTTCCATAATAGGAAAATTTAACTAAACACTTAATAAAGAATACAAAATTAGTTCTTAAAATGATCCTAATGATATAAGAAAGTGAGACACCTAAGCCTTAAAACTGAGGTAACTTCTCCCTATAACTAAGAGCTAAGTTATTCTTTTAAACATCCTCTAGTATTTCTCACCCCTATATAACTAATAATTTTATCCCATATAATATGCAAATTTTATTAAACATTTGAATAAGAATACACTCAACTCTTAAGATGATGCAACTAATATATGAGACTAGGGCAACTGATCCTTTAAAATAAGCTAAATATCAATTAAAAGAGTGAAGTAAGCTACTTGAAATATATAAGCATAGACACGACTTATTCAAGAAATTCTCCTAACATACAAGGGCCAACTAATTGTTCTTGACCTTTTGTAACACTTCTCACCCTATATGTAATTGATATTTTTTCACGTAGTAGGCAAATTGCACTAAACACTCAATAAAGACACACAATTAACTCTCAAAGTGACACAACTACTCCAATTGAGTGAGTCAACTTAATTGAAAGGTAAAATCATAATTATAACTTGTTCCAAAATTTCTCACCAGTTATATGAGCCAATTAAGTTTAATAGGCCTCTTAGAACACTTCAAAACTCATATGTAGTTAACAATTTTTTTTTCATATAATGGATAAATTCTACTAAGAACTTGGTAAAGGATACGTATTCATCTCTTAAGGTGATGGAACTAACATAAAGGAATTAGGCAACTTAGCTATTTATTTATAGTAATTGGTCTAAATGAGTGTGACAACTTACGTATACCTTAATTTAAAATTTCCTTCCACACACAAAATATTCAAGTAATTTTTTAGACCTTTCTAAATTCTTCTTTTCCCACATATTAACCATATAAAACTTCATCATCCTAACATTAAAGGAACTTAACTTCTTAAGAACATTTGCTTTTTATTTTGTTAATCAAACTTAATTTACTTTTAACATCTTAGACCTCTTTAATTTATCATTTTTATTTGAAATAAAGGCTTTTAGATTTTTTTATTTTACATTTTCATGACTAGGATTAAGTTTAATTTTAAGATGTTTTTTAATTATGGTTTCTTATATTTTACATGTAGTTTTGACCCTAATCCTCTTTCCCATTAAAAGAGACTACGCTATAAGTTGAGAACCCTATAAGAGAACTAAAATGAGAGAAAGTTAAGCTGAAGAAAAATGAGAAATTTTATATAATCATTTAAAAATTATAAAAAGTAATTTTTGACATATATTAAATGGTCTACAATCCCTTTTACAGTTAATATAAGAGTTTAGAGATCTAATTTTAATTATCCCTAAATTAAATATGTCATATGCATTGACACATTATTATGAATCATCAACTTTATCTTTGGTAAAATAATTGATTTTATAAGAGGCATTTTAGAGTAGTTTTTCCTTTATCTATTTTATCTTTATTTAATTTTTAAGTGTACTTATGTTTTAAAAGATATATAATTCAAATTTAATAAAAATATCTTCCCATCTTCTCTTTTGGAGGAAGCTTTCTATAGATATAATTAGTCAAATATACCATTTGTTAAATTTATTCCAATAAATAAGTTTTAATAGATCTTAATTAATAGAAATGATTAATAATTCATCATTTAGTTTGAATTAAATCATCATACTCAAAATTTGAAATAGTTAAGGTGTGTTTTAGGAGTTATCAAAATTCATGAATATGTAAGACTTGAATTTATACAAAAACAACTACATTGGGCCTCATTTAACCCTTCATCCTAGCCAATACCTTCTAAATATATAGTGTGCGTGTATATGGTTTCCATAAAATTATCAATGGATATTATTGAAACAAAATGTTTAATCATTTCATATTGTGTTTTAACCAAGTAATTAAAGTGAGATAATAGGAAATTAACTATAAAAATATTAAGGAATCTAATCACTAGGCCACTTGAATAATCCATGGAAGTCGATATATATATGTCTTTCCATAACTTGCATAATCACGGTATTAAAGCTTAAATATATGGATTATGTGTTTTTGATAATTAAAGCTCACTAATTTGTTAGTAACTTGGACAAAAGCTCACTAATTTGTTAATAACAGTATTAATAATTTAGGTTTACATATAAAAACTCAAAAACCTTTCAGATATTCACATGCATATATCGGAGAAAGAAGGGAGGGAGGAGAAGTTACTAACCTGTCGAAGACGACGAGGACGAGCAATGGCCGCGACCGGCGGCATCCTTGGAGGAAGATGAAGGAGGAAGAAAGCCGTAGGAGGAAGAGAAAGGAGAGTAGGGTATGCGTCTACGCGAGGAGAAAGAGGAAGGAGCAGAGGAGCTTAAATTAAAACCGAAACGGCGTCGTTTTGGTTTAGTAAAGGGTGCGTATCCGACATGTTCACCGATGCTTCTACCGACCGAAATGGGCGTCGGTACATATATTTTACGAAATTCAGTGACCGAATAGTTTTCGGTCGCAACAACTTTAACGCACAACCAATTTCGACGACGGTAACGCTTTTTCGGTCGGTATTTTCAACGGTTTTAATACTGTCGATATTTTTCCGTCACTATTTAACATTTTCCTTGTAGTGTTTTATATAATTGATTAATATTTCATTATTATTTTAGGTACATCTCTAATATTTCAAACAATAAAAGTCCCAGATCTACTATGACCTTCAAAGGCTAATTTACTTTAACTACTTGGATAAATTGGAGAAAAAAAATTGGTTTACATGTTGCATATATAATAATTCAAGGAATGTTTGACATATATATTTATTTTGAAAATTTTAATATTCATTGAAATTCAACCTTGGTGCGTGAAGAAATATTCTCATGTGTGCTTTTGTCAAAAGTTGGTTGTTATGACTTTTACAGTGTTGACATGGATGAAAAGGTTTTGCACGCTTAAGAGAGACTACATGTGTGTAACATTGACTTTAAAAATTAGCAAGGAATCATTGCACCCCAACCCCAAGAGTAACTTAACTTGTTAATAATTAGGAGGTCTATCTAGGGTTTTGGGTACCTTGCTCGCACCTGCTGCACGCGCTATGATGTCTGTACTGCTTCTTTCTCACCATCGACATTACGTGTGTGTATTTTATTCCAAAGAAAATTCTATCATCGTCGTCATCACTCAGCTTCTCTCTTTCTCTCTTTTTCACACTCTGACAATGGGGTTGTGTGAGAGAGAGGGAGCTAGTGCACAGAAAACCTTGGAATTTCTGTCTCTCTTTCAACGTCAGAGCCCAACAGCAATCATCATGCCCTCTTCTTCTCCGCCTTACCTTCTCCATAGCCATCATTGCTTCCACATCCCCCTCTTCTTTCGTGATTATCTTTCCCAACAACCCCACTCGAAAAAAGCCAGAAGCCATCATCATTATTATCACCAACAAGGCGAGACAAAAAAGGAAAAAAGAGAGAAAAAGATGCCAATTTTCTTCTAACAAAGGAGGTTTTCCTCTAGTTTCCAAGTGCGAGCTTTGTGGTCGTTCTTGGTTTTGAGTGAAGTACTTCAGATTAACTTTTGAGACTTGAGAAAAGGAAATCTTTTTCTCTTCTGGGGAATCAAGCATCTCGGTCCGATAATTTGCTAGATCAAGCAAATCGCTATTTAGTCAAGTGTTAGCTACTGTTGCTTTTCGCTTTCGTAAGGGTTTCTTCTTTCTTTTCTGTTGCACGAAATCACAGATCGTGTAGTTTGTATCTTCAGGATTTGCTTTTATGCTTCTGGTTTTTGAGGACAAATATGAGTTCATGTTATTGTTATCATAAGTTTATCTGCAAGTTTGTGCTCTCTTAACCTTTGCTATATGCCTGTTTCTTAAAAGAATTTTATCTTCATGATCTCGTGATTATTAGAAAAGAGAGCATATTTCCTTTTCCGTTCAGATCTTTGAAGCACGATTATGATTTGTGACTGCGAATCTTCATTTATTAATTAAACAAGCATCGCCTGATCTAATTAATTTTAAGGCCTTGAGGTATCCACGATTATGTGACTAAAAAACACCAGTGATCAGATCAATTATAAGGCCATGGGATATCCATACTTTCATGGTTTTTCTTTAGCTAGTCTGTGCTTATCACGTAGAGTCTCTCTCATAGAGTCACTGGCGTAATCGTATTAGGTATTGGACATGTACATGCTTGATATGCGCATGTGCTGTTATATATTCTGTCTCCTTTTCGTTGGCAGAAATTTGACAATCTGCAGTGCAGCAAATAAGAAACTATGAAACTATATTGACGAATTTGTGATCTTGATAGTCCTTCCTATCATCTGTAGGGATATATTCAATATCTACGGCCTACCTAATATGGAAAAATATCAGCACAAGCATTAGAAAACGTTTTGCATATGATACAGTAGATTAATTTGCGCTTTCAGTTATTCTTTCCTCCATTTCATAGTTCGCCGAACTACGACACTCGCCAAGTCGCAGATGTAATGCTCAAGAACAATCATATGGAAATTGGCACTAGCTACAATTAACGTTCTGGAAGAGTCACAATCTCATGTGGTTTATCAAACTCTTCATATACATGAAGATGTATACATATACGTATATATATGTAACCATCTAAACTAATATCTCTGGAAGCTAAAATTATTTCTTAGGTAGGTGTGAAGAAGTGCTAATTATTCTGGTCGCCTGCCTTTTGTTCATAACGAAAACGAGGCAAGTTCTTTTTCCCATTGGTTGCCTATGTTATTTGGTGCTTATGCAGGTATTTGATTACAGTTGTACTTTGCCTGATTGAAAGACATAAATGTGAATTGGGTTTGCATTTCATGTAATATTGTAGGAGAATAATGCAGGGGAAGAATCCGGAGTTCATGATAACTGTGAGAGGAATACAGAGACAGAGATCAGCTAGAATCTTTATCTTTCATTTCAAGTAAAATGGTGACTTTCTTGCAGTATCTTCCTTATCTCAGCTTAGCATGTAAACTCAGGTTGCTGATTCCCTCACCTTCCTTGAACGCCGTGAATGATACTATTTCTTTCCTTTTTTGCATTTCCAAAATGAGAAATTCTCTGCCCTTATTCATTGTGACGTGATAACTTTTTTCTAATGATTTTTAGAAAAGTGGGCTCCATTTGGATATATTCACGATAGATGGTGTGAGTCTTTTGAAACATGTTACTGATTAAGAGTCTGCTAATGGCAGTTTATCGCTAAGATTTAAAAGACAAAAAGTGCAGGGACGGTGTTAAGAAATCCAACTAAAAACATTGTAAGAGCATAGAAAGTCCGTTTGGAATCGTGTTAAAAAGACTTTCACGTCTTTAATGCTTCAAACCAAAGACTTTCAAACAGCAAATTTTTATATTTTCTCCTAGCTAATGTGTATTTCCCTGTAAAGCCAACAAGAATTAAATGTTGTCATTTGTCATGAAGCAAAATGAAATATCTTATTAAAAGAGTTTTACCTCTTCGTCAGTAATCCAATTTCTAAGTCTCCTAGCTTACAAAAATATTTAATAAGATATTTTTTATCATTTTAGGGTAAAGTAAATAAATAAGATTTTTTATTTCCACATTATATTTTAAATAATCTTGAATTATTTAGGGGCATTCGTAATTATTGAGAAGTGAATTGTTTTTTCAGTCAAACATTCTTCTTATTGCTAGATCTAATTATGTGATCCTTTAAAAACAGAAAAAGAATTGCACGTTATTTTTCTTGAGAAGGAAGCGTTGCAAATTCTCTCTAATATATCTCTCTAAAACAAGACTCTAATGCCTTAAAATGAAAGAAGTGAAAAAAAAGGTCTAAATTATTAGATATGTTTCATTTGACTTCACTAAAGTTAAACCTAAACTTATGCTCAAGAAATAACTATCCATTTGCTAATAAACAATATATGAATTCTTGAGATAAAATGAAATATAGTCAGCTAGTTATTAAACTTGATATGATATACACTAATTTTGCAATTAAGGCAACTAATTGTTATGAAAAAGATTAATAATTAAACACTCACAAATGAAATGTTATGATTGTATTTATGAGTTGCATTGTATGCTATCTATGTTATGATGAAACACCTACCCTAATTGAACCCCAATTTTATACGATCTTTTTGTTATTAACCAATCTATCAACAGCACAAGCATTATCTAAAATTGACCATGGAAAAATCAAAATCCCCAATTTTACTATTTAATTAAATCAACACTCTTACATTCAACCAATTACCTTATTTGAAGAGATTAAGTAAGAGCAATATAATTGCATTTGACCTTTAGAGATATGTTGATGACTTACTCTTACCAGCGTCTGATCTTTATAGATATGTTGATGACTCACTCTTAGCACCAATAACAGTAGATTTCATCTTATATCATTCTTTTGAAAAATCAGAGTGGGATTTGATCCTCTGCGTAGTAGAATAGTTATAAAAAATTTTTGTATGATTTTCCAAAGTCAATAATATTTAAATTCTATAAAATAATTAACATATAAATTATAATAAAGAATATATCTTAATTTGTACCTTATTCTTAAGTTTAATCCCTTTCTTATCTTTTTTCTTGAATCGTTTCTAAAATTTGCTCATCTCAACCATTGTAACCATACAAGTGTTTCGTCTCTGACAGTATCCATAAGTGTGTTGAGAGAACTGTTCAATTATTATAAAGAGGGTTAGGCAAGGAGTGCTAGCTCTCTTAGAGCTTAAGCATAATTATAATAGATTTTAGATATTTTAACAATGTAATTGAAATTAAATTCTAATTTCAATTAAACTTTAGTTAGAATTAAAAAAATATAATTAAATATCACTTTATGCCCAATATGATCCAATATCTCATATTGATCCTTATTTATTAAATATATCATATTTAGTCATAAAACTTCTTATTATAATCAAATCCTACTTGATTAAAACACTTTTCTCTCTTAAATCCACCCTTTATGTGTGACCATTAGGTTTCCAAATATATTATCAATGGAAATAATTATAACCCTAAATTATATATAGGATTAGATAAATTAAGTTTCTTTAATTTAGCTATAATTCTCTAACTAAACAATTTATATCCATATATCAACATCGGCATATAGCAATACATCATGACCACCCAAACATTTAAGAATGTCAAAGCAGATTTGACAAATCTTTCTACGCATGATTTTTCTACATAATTCAATCATTTCATCGTATAATATTTCAATTAGATATAGAGCAAGAAAGTAATGTTTACTCTATTTTGGGTCTAATCACATTAGTTCCCTACCACTAGTAATGAATTATATTAATTATATTTGTAAAATATTTAAAAAAACGTCATTTCACCTTTGTCAAAGATTCCTTAAATCAATTATAATCGATAACAATGGAATATTCTCTCTAATTACTTTAAGATGATGAATCATGTATTAATTTCTCAACTAGCTCCATATAGTTCATGTTACATTTAGTGACTATCGACTGAGCTATCCTTGACTACAAGAAGTTATAAGTAATACCAAAATATAGTAATCCATTTACAAGATAACTTTGGAGATCCTAAGTCAACGATCACTTATATAATCATCACAATGAGAATTTTCATAGACATACAAGTGATATTTCAAATGAATTTCTATTTTTGGGTGAATTCAGTGAATTTGTTTTCTAACAAGCACCTACATGTTTGTTTAAGTATCTCCATACTTTAGTCTATGAGATTGACTATTTTCTTCATAAGGAAAGATATAACATGTGCTAGTCTTTTATGTTCTATCACTACAAGAAAAATTAGTTTTAGTGATGAAAATTATCAACGAAAAGAGTCATCGGAGAAGTGGTTGTAGATAAAATTTAGCGATGGATATTTCGAATCCGTCATAAATTTAGCATCAAACTATTTTAATTTTGTCAGTAAATTTAGTGATGAAAATTTCAATTCTATCAAAACATTTAGCGACTGTAAGTTGTTTGTCAGTCAGTAACCTTACCTACAGAATATTCTTATTGTGTCGAGATCTGTCGGTAAATTTTACCTAAGGATAAACAATGTCTATCGCTAAATTTACATATGAAAAATATCATTCTGTCAATAATTTACATACAAAATTAATATTCTGTAGGTAAATTATTTAAGTCTGTCGGTAAATTACCGACGGAATATTGTAATTTTGTTGAGAAATTTACCTATGATAATTTCAACCATCATTTCTCACTTCCTTTTTTAGTTTTTTTATAATCTTTTGGTTTTTTTCTACATTTAATTTCTCTAAATAATTAGTTGATTGATAATATAAAGTAAAAATTATCCTGATTCTTAATATTTAATAAAAAGTTATAATGTACAACAATAAATATCTTGAAAATAATTGTAAATTAAGAATTCGTACAAAATTACTTAAGAGTAGCAAAACATCTACATTCACTTATTTATTTAAGCTATGCAGTGAGTGAAGGCAGATGCTCTGACTGCTGTGATGAGGTGCTACCCTTCCCCTTCAACTCATCTATCTCATTACGGAACTGGGCTATGTACTCTATCGATTGTTATAACTGAGTTGTCAACCTCTCTATTGTGTTTTCAAGCTAAACGACTCTCACATTTGATACGGACCACCTACTAGATCTAGCTTTAGTGGGTGGGGAGGATTGTAAATAACATGTGTTTTGTAAATAAACCTAAGTCGAAGATCCTTTCATGATGATCCCTACCACCTATTGCATCAAGATATGTCTGATTCTCATTAATAGTTTCAGAGTGTTGAGCTTGTTGTTGAATGTTTTCTTGTATTTGGTCCTATCATTATAATGATTTATGTTAATAAGTGGTAATTTTTAAGAATTAATGTTAAAGTATAAATTTTAAATACATTAAGTTCTCTACACCGGGTGTTAACAAAGGTCACACTATCATGATTCTTAGTGTGGGTGTGAAAAAAGAGCTGACGTAGTGTAGACTTCCTGTCCATAGATTTTTTCTACATCAAAATAAAGTATTATAAATGAACTACAATTTACAAAAATTTCGATAAAATTTCCTATATTTTTATGAATTTTATCCCCTGTCGAACAAAAAAAAATACTCAACAATACAACCATTAATGACACCAGACATTTATAATATTATCATTTTCCATAATACACATATTTTTTCATTTTAAATTTCATACATCGAAGTGCAAAAATCATAATATAAGTGTAAAGTTTAGATACTTACAAGTTTCTCTGCATGGTCCTGGTGGAGATCCTCTAGTATGTACAGGTAGACTTTTTCCCTCCAATCCTCCACGTTTGTTTGCAGAATTGTGCTATGAAATGGACATTGCCTTAAGTGATGCCCGATACTGCTACCAACGAGTCTATATTTCTTTAGATATATAAGGAGGTCGCACACCATTCTTATGTATCGAACCAAGAAAGTCTCTATAACGCGCACGAACTTGCCTCTCCCATATATTATAAATTAGAACATCAAATTTTGGATCCCAAAAAAATTTTCTTTAAAAAATGTTGTAAGTACTTATAAACTACAATTTTATCTAATTAATGTATAAAATTAGATAAAATAAGAAAGATTAAAGGATATATTTTTTGTACCTCAAACTCATGATAATAAAAATTCTTTATCGCCTAAGAGATATTCTTCCATATATAACCCTCAAGATCTATTTTCTCCTTGAACTTGGATGAGATATTTCTGGAGCAAGTTCCAAACGAAACCAATCTAATACATAAGTTATTTTAGATCATTTTCAAATTAAAGCCTACAACTTTAGTATAAACCTATGGTGTTATCATGTATTACAAAACTTTTAGAATTTCACTCACAGATTATTAAAAATTATGATGTAAGTTGTTCCATCAACTCCCTTAGTTTCAGGATGGAGGCCAACTTCTTCATCATCAACGTTTACCCCTAATATCTCTATCAATATAAGGGTGGTGGATCGTATAGTAGCAAGTATAAAAGGTGACTGTATAGGGACTATAGGTTGAGAAGGTAATGCTTCATCTGGATGTGCAGTAACTGGACTTACAGCACCTAATTCTATAGTATCTACAGAATGTGATCCTTCACCTAGACTTGCACTGGCTCATCCAAATGGTGATAGCCTAATCCTTGGCTGCATCATTTTCTGTTTTCTCCTTTGTGGCATATTTTTAACCTGAAATTCACATTTTATTGAATATTTCATTAATAAAATAATATAAATTAAATATATAACAATATATTGTTGGTGTAATAATAGATCTATTCATATAATATAATACAACTTAATCACTATTATCACTTAATTGTAAATCAAAATCATCATCATCTTCTTTTTCTGTAGAAATAGAATTAAACTTAGGCTCCTCTTCAAATCTCTCACCCTCCTCATTCTCTCTAGATGAAATTTAAACATATTTATTATTTGAATTGTTCAAAGGTTTATTCTCTTCATATGTTACACATGCATTTATTTTATAAACATCTTCCTGAAACACTTCACTTTCAATTCCCTTATTTTCTCTTTTTCCATGTAATTCAGAAACACCTCTAGGTTTTACTTTGCAAACAACCAACTAATATGACTTATTTTATCGTAAGCCAGGAAAAGGGACATAGTATATCTAGATCTCTTTTGATCGCCAACACGAAATGTTCAAATTATCTATATCTTCTTCGTTGGTTGATTTCAAATAGATTGTATCAACTTTGCACTTTTGTTCCAACATCAAGAGTTGGATCAAAACATTCACACTTAAATATCACACTCCATTTTATTAACATCGCAGGTTACTCAATTTTAGGTATCTCAATAATTTTATCATAGTAATCCATCAATTCTTCCTATATGTAAACCCCACTATTTACTATTGTCATGCTATTACTATGATATTCTGTATGAAATTGGTATCCATTAACAAAATATATTGGAAACAATCAATTTTTTCAACTGGCAAACCAATGCCCCTAATAAATTTCTTCATATTGTAAAAATTATCAACCAGTGTATGATGAGGAAGCAATGATTCATTATACAAAGCAAGAATTTTATCCAAACTTTGATCATAAATATGCCCTTCAAATTTTATATTCAATATTCTAGCAGTTAAAGATAAGTCATGGTTTCACAATTTGGCCACAATTTTTGGTCAATTAATTTTATTAAGTCAGATTTTTTTTTTTTTTTGCATTTGGGTTTGGTTATTCTTTAAAATTTTCTATATTTTTCTGAAAATATAACCGACTGCATCATAAACCATTTGGGTGTAAGGATTTTCAGTTGCACCCACATTATTTGTTATAAATCCAGTCCCCATTCAAACCCATCCACATTTATTGATGAGTTTACTTCATTACCCCCTGAGGTGCTACAAATTAATAGCTTCCCATCTTGTGTCCACCCAAAATAATTTGGAACAAACCATTTTCTTAACAAATGGAGATTCACTTCATTAATAGGAAGAAAACGAATATGTTTGCATTTTTTACATGAACATATGATCTTTGGACCATCCATATATGCAGGTTGAGAACATGCATAGTTAATAAAAGCTTCAACTCCTTCAATAAACTCAGGATTAATGAGACTATCAGGGGTTAATCTTCTATACATCCAAAATCTTTTAACATTACTCATTTATGCAAAACTGTTATTTAAAAAGGTGATGTCATAGTTAAATATAATAATCCTTATAGTAGTATCCATATTAATCTTAGAGAACATTTAATCTTTACTTTACACATCATTAGATCCTTAATTTCCCCTAAGGTTTTATAGGTCTCTAACTATTTTCCCTCCAAATTGAAACCAACCAATCCTACCATAAGATTTCATAATTAGAAATCTGAATCATAACAAATTCCACCTTAGTGATTAGACAATCATCATATTCTAAGTGATAAAAAGCTTACAACCTCATAGAAGAATTAGAAGGAAAGATAAGTCTTTGATCTTTATTATCCTTTATATATCTTAATACTTACAAATAAACTATACTTGTCTTATCGATATATTGACTTAATTGAAGACAACATATGTGAGTATCAGTCAAATAAAGCAATTTGTCAACTAATATCTTGTAAGAAGTGACATTAAGAAGTAAAAAAAAAACCTACATATTAGTTTTCTAACTTTATATAAAATAAAAAGAGTAGATTTTGGTTTACAATAAATAAATTCAGTTTCCTAAAAAAGATCAAAAGCACATTTTTTGCTTACATATATTAATTCCAACACTAGATCGAGCAATCTCCAAGCTAAGAAATTTTTTTGTTGGCCTCAAATCGTTAATGTTGAAAGTTGTACGAAGATGCCAATGTAAATTGTTGAGAAAACATAGAATTTGATAGCTTCGTGTACTACTAACAACTACCTTGTTTCAAGTCATATAAGGATTCATTCAATTTGCAAACTTTAAAAGAGCTTGAAAAAACACTATGGTACGTGGATTTGTTACATTAATATTAAGTTTGAATTAATCACCTGCAAGTTTATTTCCAAAGTTCGATTGTAAACGAGTACTATGATACATGGCATTGTTACAACACATGAATTGAGAAAGAAGTTCTCGCTGTGACTTTTAGGCTTGTGAAATTTTTCATCGATAAGTCTCATGAGAGTTACATCATGAGTTTTTAACTCATATACCATCCTAGGGGTTTATTGTGCAAAAGATTGTCATGTCAAATAAATGAATGTTTTATGTTAATACTAATTTGAATTAATCACATTGAATTTTAAGTCTTTATCTACAAACTTAAACAATGCCTAAACATAAATACTTAGACTATCAAACCCCAGCCTAAAAACTCATCAATCATTATTATAGGTAAAATTCCAAATAACAACACCAAACCGATCACATTGTAGGCATTACTTAGACTTACTTTGACAGATGAACAATCACAAACTACAAAGAAGACAAACAAGGTTGAACAATTATCATGCTCTTCAACACAGATCATAGTCTGCAATCCAACCTATATACAATTAGCTAGTTTTTGATAAATTTTGAATTGAGCATAGGTACAAATATGCATGAAGTAGTATAAGCAGTCAAAACAAAAAATGCCCAGGACATAAGCTGTAATAAGTCCTTGATATCATATTGAGTCAATTACAGTAACTAACTAAGATCAGAACAAATCCAGAATATCAATCCACATAAACTATATCACTATTTCTGTAAATTTGATGTTAAAAATAAACTAAATAATTTGGATGATTACTAATGATAATGAAATCATTAAAATAAAAAATAATTCAAATAAACTATTGAAGGAAAATTCAAAGTATTAAATGTTAGGGATTAGGAGTTTACTTATATAAAATTCTAATTTTTATACAAGATTAGTTATCTAGTTTGCAATAGTAATTAAACTAAAGTATCTATGTTTTCTCTTCAATTACACAGGTATATATAATTATTCAATTACTAACTCTCAATATGCAATTTAACTTATTTAAATTCATTTAAGTAACTTTCAATCTCTAAAGTTAAATAGTTTATTCACTTAGTGCACATATCATATTCCACTTCTTAGTCATTCGTACAATCCTTAATATAGCATACAAGATGGCCAAGAATAAACTAACTGAAAATGAAAAGAATAAATTTAATAATAAAATAATCATATTATGCATTAATAATTGAAATATTGTTAAAAATCTATATCACTAACCCTAAATAGGGTTTCCAGCCATTAATCATAACAAAAACTAAATATTAAAAAAATAAAACTTAATATAAAGGAGAGAATAAAAGAAAAGTTTGAGGAGAAACTATCAAGAGCTCCTCTAATCTTGTTTTAAATCCTCCTTCAATGTTAAGAAAGAATGAACTACAGGGAAAAAATGTAAGATGGCTCTCAAACAACTTTCAAAAGTCTTTTAGGTGAAACTTAATATAAGTATTTATATTTAGGGTTATTAGTATATAGTCATAAAATGCTTAAACTTGAGAACTAACATGTCCTTGTAATTTATGTGTGAGAACCGATAACAAACTAGTATTAATATTGATGCCAATTTTGCTAGGAGACTTTTATGTATCATAAATTAGTCTATAACCAGCACTTGAAACCAAATTATAACGAGTGTCATTTTTGTTCTAAATATGTATCACAAATTAGTGTGTAACCAACACTTGTTTCTTTTTGTTTCTCAACCTCTTTAAACTTAGTGAAAGACAGATGCTTATCTCCTTGGTAAGTATGACATCTATTATGCTCTTTTCTACCAATTTCTCCATATTTTAAGTATCTTTAAACTAGAAATAACATTCAATATACTTTTCAAAATTGTTTTCCACCTTCTTATCTTTTAAATGACTTCAAAATCTCATCATTTGGAAATTTATGAAGAAAGTTGTAGTCAATTTTTGTATTTTATCCTTAAGATTATCACCTATATAATAATGAACTAAACATAGAAAAACATTGTATAATCCATGTATACATCTACAAAAGGACCAAATATCAAGTCAATTATCCCCAATATCATATTAAATATAGACCAAACAAATTGTTACATATTTAAGTCATTTATTATCCTCAAGCAATCAATAACAAATAAACCGTAAGTACGAAGCTAGACTTACCTAACTAAACATGAAAATTATACTTTATTATGTGTATGGTGACATTGATATATGACATAAACCTTTAGACCATTAAGTGTCCTTAATAGAGGAGTTATAGCTCTTAAGAGATTCCTTTAGTGCTATGTATAACGTTGACCTAAACTCATTAATTGACTTCATAATTAATACCATAAAACATACAAATTTTCCAGTCTCAATTGAACTATAAAATTTTAAACATATAATATTTCTTAAGTAATTACAATATAAGCAAGACAAAGTAAATACTATTCTACCTCCTTCACTAAGCTCAAAGACTTTAATTAACGTATCCTCCTAAGATACCACTCATTCACACAAGTTTTTCAAATGTGAGAAAGGAGCTCTCATCATCTTTTATGAAAGTGAAATTACCATAAGTTTGAAAATAATACAATCTCCACTACCTAAGTAGATATGTACAAGCAAAAATCAAAAGTACTTTGAATATGATTATAACGGGGCCTAAGGTTTAAGTTGGCTAACCGAGAAACGGATATAAGAGAAACAAAAATATTCACAATTAGTATAGCAATAACAAATAAATCAAAATACAAGTAACACAAATTTCCCAATACTTATTTCATTGCATCTCATTTATAAAACATCAAAATACAAGTAAAAACTCTACTAATTATGAATTAAAGAGTAAATACTTATTTTTCTTTTAGGCTTAAAATTATTTAGGAAAGATTACAAAGAAATAGCTTGATTTTTAAATTATGCTAAAAGAGGACGCACTAATATATTAATGTATAAAAGGACTACAATTTGGCTTAAATTCAAATCTTAGGTGACTTTATCATTTTTAATGTTTCTATGCATCTTATATGTAATGTCAAAAAGATGAAATTCAAGTTCTACAAATTCATAATCAAAAAACGTATCCACATAAGAAAAGAAAATTTGCATGAATGCTTAAATCCTTATAAGATCACTCATGTCCTTTACTTAACAAATTCATTTTCATATTACTCACAAAGTCAAGATTTGCTCAACATATGCTTAATTATATTATGAATTTAATTTTTAACACTCAATCTTAATCTTGAATTATGTATAAACTTATTTCATCAACCTAAAGATACTAATGAGAACCTAAACTCATAACCTAATAAAATCTAATAATATATAAAAATGACAAAAAATCAATAGAATTGGATTTAACTCTAGTCCGCCCCTACACCTAGAACAATATTATCCTAAAGATTGTGCATCAAGGGTAATAAAAGGATGTAAAAACATCCTTGAGCACTAAGACAATTGAATTGGAAATTCTTTGTTATAAAATATTATTTTATACTTAAAATCTACAAGATACTCAACAATGGTGGAGAGTTAAAATAATAATAAAATCTAAATTGCAATTTGATTTTCAATAACTTCAATTTAATATAACAATATATCACAAGTTAGTAAAACAATACAAATTATAAAAACATCCTCAATCTAACTACATATATGTATGTGCGTAGGCCCAAAGTCAATGGGTTAATGATGTTAGAGACCTTTTACAGAACTTTCTTTGAACATTTGGTATGCTTCAGAAATTCATCTATATTTTGTTTCAAAACTACTGTCTTTTTCCATTATTCATCAACATAACCACACAACAACAAACAATGACCTATTAAAAACCCAAATAAACCCTCATAACTCAATCCTAAATAACAAAATCAACGAACATACAACGATTTACATTACAAAATTGAAGCAGAAATAATTAACCAAAGAGTAGTAAGTGGACAACCAACCTCGAGATGGCAAAACAAAGACAATGGAACAATTGCTGGAAGAACGAAAGAAGATAAGAATCCACGATCACAGACGGAAGAAGACAGAGGACCAACAAAGAAGAAAAAGAAATGAAGAAGACGATAGGGGGCTTCAAAATTTTGATTTTATTAACAATAAAACGACATCGTTTTCCTTTAAATTTAAACAACAATATCGACATCGTTTGAATTTAACGAGATAATGATAGTTCTGTACGTAAATTATCGACGAAATGGATTTTTGCAGGTAATTTTCCTATATAAATGTTTTCCGTCGATAAACTTCGTCGCTAATTTTTATTATGAATTATTGTCACCTATTTTTACGACAACTTTAACTATTCCATTAGTAAAGTTTTGTGGATAAATTCCCTTCTTCTTTATCGAAGAATTTTTTACTTAGCAAAATACCATTCTTACTGACAAATTTACTGATATAAACAAACTTTAGTCACTAATTTACTACGAAATTTTTTCCGTCAGTAATTTGTAATTTTCTTGTAGTGTATAAATGTTCAGTCTTAATAGAACAATTTAAGGATAATATATAAATGTAATATAAATCTCATAATTATGACCTCATCATATTTTCATTTGAACATATATTTATCCCATAGAATTTACCATATCATCTAAATATGTATAAGAAAAAGAATATCTTTAAATAATTTTGTCACTTGTCACTAAATTATAATCAACTGATTGGCTGCAGAATATAAACCAATAAATTCCTCTCCAAAATACTTTAATTGACAACAATTTGATTGCCTAGTCTACTTTTTCTTCACTACATCTCTAACTAACTCAGTAGTTTGATTGACTCTTTATTGTTTTATTACCTATTATCTATAGGTGGCTCTTCAATATTATTTAATATAGCAATCCTTGTCCCAGTGATCTCTCCTTTAATGGAAACTTCATACTCTCAAGAAAAGGGCAGCCACCATCACTTATTTTCTATCTCACGTCTCCATAATAGCTGATGAGTTCACCACTATAGGCAACCTTAATTTTTATGATGATTTTGTTCTTTTCAAACTCAATGGACTCCTGATCAAGTACATATCCTTTATCACTGCAATTGAGCATTAAAAGTTTGTCGTATACTTTACAGAGTTTTGGGTTAAATTGTTGATTCACAAGCAACGACTTTAGTCTCTCCACTATCCATCATCATTTGAGATATCACTTGTTGTATCACACACTAATAAATTTTGACATATAGCATCTATGGATGCCATAGAATGATTGAGTGGTGAGACTGACAATAAAAGATGAGGGTATAACTATCATTTTGTTAGATCCTGGCCCTCCTTGGTCAATTTTTTAACTCTAATGGGCCATTAAAACCAAATTTATACTCAACTCCAATGGACCTACCTTCAATATAGTCTATAATTACTAGCCTGCTCAATATCCTAATTAGCCCAACATCTCCTCTACAAATCAATTTAATATCTAAGCCCAACTTCTTAATAAGTCCAATAATATTTTTTAGGTACAGGCCTAATATACAATGTCAAATATTCTAGAAGTGGGGATATATTGTTGCCTACTGTCACTTTAAATACTTAGAATTTAGGAGTCGTCAATATAGATGCACATCCGATATAAATGCTCTCACAATAGCCTTTTTTACCATGAATGTTCAGCCAAATCTGGATACTTCCAATTTAATTATAGTAAAATTACTTAGCGATTACTTGAAACAAGAGCTATAACCCACATGACCACTAATTCCCAACTTAGGGATTCAATCACCCCATATGAAGGTTTGAATCAAGTGGTGTCGATAATAGACCTACTATCTCTTTTTATTCTATTGGTACCTCTACTCTTTCTTTTAATCCTTGCCCTCTTCATCTCTTGATATTTTATTATATGTTACTAAATATGACACTGGTAATTCATGTCGTATTGAATTTAATACTTTTGATTACATTGTGAAAGACCTCTAATCCAAAATACTACCCCTATTGGGACTCATCTATAATGATCTTTATTTGATGAAAATTCCTTTGCACTTGAAGATTCTTGTTACTCTCGCAGTCTTTTCTGCTTCATTTGATCTATGACACCAAGTCATCCATTTCAATTTATGCTCTCTAGTTTGTCCATATTTTACCTACTAAATCACATGCTATAAATTCATGTACTTCTTATCTTCAAGGAAAGAGTACTCATCTTTCTTTTTCTTTATCTTCTCGTGTCTTTACATAACTCTTACAACTTAGTTACTGTGATATTTAAAAACCTTTAACATTTATTTCTTTTTCTGGTTATTGCTATTTTATTATTTTTGTTGATAATTTTATTAGTTTTACATAGTTTTTCCCTTAGCTCAAAAATCTCGTGCCTTACTTCATTATTAAAATTTCAAAATTACCACTAAAAATCTGTTCTCCACTACTATTTAAACATTTTAATGCGTTGGAGTACCTGAACTCATCAAAAGTGCTTTTGGCAACTATCTCGACTCTCATAACATTACTCTTTGTATTTCTTGTCCTTACAATCCGTAGCAAAAGGGTTTTACTAAACTTAAAATTCTTCATATCACTAAAATGAGACTTACTGTTGCTCTTCTTCTTCATATCTCTCTTTCTAAATTCTTCTAGTTTGAGACATTTTCTATAGTTGTCTATCTTATTAACCTTTTAGTCACTCCTATTCTTCATAAAAAAATCTTCATGTAAAATCCTTTTCCACACTCAACCTTGTTTTTTTTTCATCTTTGTGATTTTGATTGTACCTATTTTTCCTTTTTAGGCTCCACTCCTCCCATAAACTCTCTTCCAAACTTCACCATGTGTCTTCGTTGGTTACTTAGCTTACTATAAAGGTTACCGCTTTTCTACCCTATCACCTCTAAAAATTATCATGTTCATTTTATTGAGAATTCTTTTTTACATTCCCATCTCTCTCTACCCACCTTGTATTCATTATTTGTTGGACCCCGATTTTTGAGTGAAAATAAGAAATATTCAAAAGTGAATGTGTTGATTAAAATTTGAGAAAATGGTCTTTTGAAAACTTGTAGTGTCTGTTAAAAGCTTTTTGTTGCCATAAAGTATGAAAAATTTTCAATATCGGGAGTAGAAGATATGATTTTCCGAAGATAAGGTTCTTTTGCTTTGTTTTTAAAAATGCTATGAAGTATAGATTTGTGTGTTCTATGCTTTGAGGCCACTTGTCATGAGGATTTAAGTTGAATTGGAGTAAATGGCCTTAATGAAAGTTGTAGCTTGTCTTTCAATATTTCTAACGCCATAAAGTTTGCAATTTTTCGATATCGAGGTTAGGAGTTATGATCAACTGAAATTTGGAAGTTTTTTAGGAAAAGTTAATTAGGACAGTAACTTTGACTAGGTTTTTGACCCTTTAGAGATGGAATTGATTTTTGAGTTCTTCATGTAATCCTTTTATCTTTCCATCGACACCAAATTTGTCAAATTTGGAGTTCGGAATCAAGAGTTATAATTTTTGGAAAATTCAGTTACATTTATGTTTTTGAAGTACTGTAATTTTGCTTTTACTCCGACCTTTGTTCGATCTTTTACTTATATCTTTTACGTCCGACATCCGATTGAGTTGATTCTTAAAGCGTTGGATTCCTAAGACAATGAATTTCATTTTATGGAAAATTTGTGAATTTATGAGGTTAAATTAAGGGTGATTAATTTAATCAAAGTGAGTTGGACTATTTTCTAAACATAGTTCAGTATTTTGAGAAATTCGGGATCTGTGGTGATCCGATTGAATTGATTCTTGAGGCGAAATAAAATTAAGATATGGGGATACAAGTCATATGAAGAAAGTAAATTTCAATTTTGCCCCTAAGATTTTTAATTTCTGAATTGAAGTTCAGATTAGTGTTCAGTCTCGGTTTAGTGATAGTCTGAAAGTATTTTGAGCATAACTTTTGCTCTAGTAATCCAATCAAGGTGATTCTTGACTTGGATTAAACTAGAGACATAGAGCTACAATTGTTATGAAGAAGTCGAGTTTCAATTTGGTCCTTAAGAAGGTTAATTTTTGGATGGAAATAATGTGCTGGAAAGTGATTTAGCATAAGACATACTCGAAATGTTTTGAGCATAACTTTTGGTGTAGTGCTCGAAATTGGATGATTCTTAAGGCATTATGAAATTAAGACAATAAGGAACAATTCTCTAGAAGGAAGTTTTGACTAATTCCTTCAATTGGATGGTGAAAATAATGTCCCAAAGTAAGCTCAAATGAAAGAAAGTTCAGGGGCAGTGTAGGAAGTCCACTTAAATGGTTAAGAGTTTAGCCTTGCATGGGAGGGCAATTTGGACAATGGCCACTCATTAAATGAGCTGGCAATATAAATAGAGAGTGTCTTCCATTGGAAGAGAGGAGAAGCCCACGAAATTTTGAAAGAAACAAGAGAGGATGAGAGGAGAGGAGAGGGAGAATGGCGATGGAGAAGAAGGAGCTACTAGGGTTTGTGATTTTTATGGGATTTCAAGTGGTTTTTGTTGCTTTTCAAAGAGAAAGGAGAAGAAGAAGGTGAAAACTTGCTAAAGGAGCCTAGAAGTGTCGAAAATGGAGAAGAAAAATGTAACATCCCGTCACCACTGGGATGGGTACAGTTCGTTTTATACGTATTTTGCATGTGCCTGCATTATTGATTGCACTGGTATTCGTACGTACATACATGTATGACATAATCCCGGTGTGATTTTGGATAACTTGGATTGGAGATGATTAGGGCAAGTGTGAGAATTAGGTCTAAATCAGGCTCGAAAATTGAAATTGAGTTAGAAATGGAAGTTAGAAAATTGAATTATGAAATTGGAGTGTACGAGTATGAGTTTTCTATTTTTTTAGATTTATAGGAATTTTTTTGGAATTTTTGGAGTAATAGGTCCGGACCGGAAAATTGACTTAATGATCAATTGATTTGGTTTCCGGTTCCGAAATTGATTAACCAATGGCATGGAAAGATTAGAAATTTGATTTGAGGAATTAAGGTTGGAACCATTGGAATTTGGGAGAAATTAGAATTAGAAATTTGGATTGAGATTGTTCGGTTGAGACTAGTGGCAATTCCATTTGCCAAACAAGCCATATTTCTCTTTATTATTTAAACTCTTACCTTTGAATTCCTTGCTCCTACGATTCTCCCTTTTGCTTTGAAAGAAAACCTTGATTTTTCTCTTCTTCCTTCATCGTGATTTCCTCTTGATTTCTCCTTGTTTTGTTTCCTCTTCCATCCTTGAATCATTCCCTTTGGATTGGGTAAAGAAGAATTGAAAATGGGTTTCGGTTGGGTGATTGTCGCGGGTGTGTGAGTTGGAGTTTGGCTTGATCCTTGAAGATTTGAGGTTTTAACCAAGTAAGTTACTTCTTTCTTGCTTTATGTAGTTTGATTGGTTGATTTATAGAGTTATTTAGATGATTTAACTTGAATATTTAAGGATTTGGCATTTAGGGTTTTTGATGGTTATTTTTCGTTGATTTTAGGGTTGAAATTTTGGGAATAATGGTTGTTTGATGAAATAGAGCTAAGGATTAGTGGTATGAT
>JANITW010000008.1:14537486-14547836 GCA_027564335.1 Erythroxylum williamsii | reverse complement strand
AAGGAGATTGTCGGCCTCTTCAACAGAAGCCTCACCCGTATCGGAGGCCACGCTTCCTGCAATCTCTTTGGAACCTCTCGTATCTTCCATTTGCGTCCGTTTTTTGTCTGTTTGGAAAAAGTTTCTCCAAGCTCGAAGGTGATGTTTTGATATCGAATTTGTGTATGAGTTTGAGAGAGGTTGATAATACATGATGATAACACATACTCTAATTGAATCTTAACCGTACATCTTTGTGTTACTAACCAAATTATCAAACTTCTTTGGTTGTATCTATTATTTCATCTTATCATTTACATATAATCTGTGTATATTAAGGGGTCACCACCTCTGCATAATTTAAGAAGGAAAACAAAAAAAAAAAACAGATCTGCAATTTCACTACTTTGTTAATAACCGAGAAGACAAAAAAGAAGCGATGCGTTGGGAAGCTCTGTTGGGTCGTGACTTGTTGAGGGTAAAGTTCACGCATTGGACCTCTAATGGGTTCAGAGTAATAGCCGTAAAGACACGAACGCTAAACAAAGTGGTTTGCGTGTAGTCTGTAGTTTATAACATGGCGACCGATCTACAAGACTGGTGGCCACGCTCAAAACCAAACCACACAGAAAAACAATTAAATTGCAAAAATCCCGCCAACGGAAACCATACTTAAAGTCAATCAAGGCAAGGAGACATCTAGAGGGTGTCTATCGGGGTCTGTTACAACGACGACGGGTCTGTTCCTTGTTTCAGTATATTGAATTGAAACCCACTTCGGCCATGAGTCTTCAAGCCAGCTCCTACAGCTTAAGTGGTGGCATTTCCTCCTTGGTTGCACCACCCAGAACCTCCCCTCGTCGCACTCTACGCACCGTGGCTCGAGCCAAAGGTAACTGGTTTACTTTTTGTTGAATTTATCTTCATTTTTATTTAAAGATTCCATCTTTATGTTTGTATGAGTTATCCTTGGTCCAATTTCACAACTTTCTGTCGCAAGGGTAAACCTACAGATGGAAATCTTTAATGGTTTTCAGTGTTTGGTGAGTAGGTGGGAGCATTGGTCTATGGGTTATTAAATTCTCTTGCTACTGTTTTATTCTGCTTGGATGTTGTTGTTCAGTGGAACCGTCAGATAAGTCTGTGGAAATAATGAGGAAGTTCTCCGAGCAGTATGCCCGCAAATCTGGGACTTACTTTTGCGTTGACAAGGGAGTAACTTCTGTGGTCATTAAGGTAATAACAATGTTTCTATCTTTGGATTATGATATCTTTAATCCGATAACTATTTTCTTTGGATTATGATATCTGTAATTCGATATCTATTTTCTCTTTGGTGAAGTAGAAATTCATCTGGGTCAATTAAATTTAATTTGCTCATATGATTGCTGCTATTCTTGCATATAGTTGTCTTGTGGTAGTCTGTTTCTGTTTCTATTTTGTATTAAGATGCTGTTGTTGGGAAACTACATCTTGTTATTTGATTCTCTTTGACCTGCTTTATGTGCTGGGTTGCCTGTATTTTATGGTTTGTTTAATTTTGATCCTGACAAGAGTGTGTTTTTAATTAACCAGGGATTGGCCGAGCATAAGATCAGTTGGGTGCACCCCTTTGCCCTTGTAGGTAATTATCACTTTTAGATATTATGCTATTTACTCATCGACTATTGGCATTCATTTTATTCACTGTAATGTTTTTAATTAAACAGGTGTGAAACTGTAATCTTCTGAGTTAGGTTATATGGTATAAAGGCATTACGATGACAAGGCTGCTGAGGTGGGGCAGGGGTTTTGGAACTGTCCATGTGTTCCCATGAGCGAGAGGTATATGCACCTTCCCCTTTTTGAGGGAACACAGATATTCAGATGGTGGCCAATGCCATGGATTGTGTGTCAGGAATTTAAACAATTTTCATTATACAGAAAGCATTATTTTGAACTTAGTTACCGGTTAAAACTTCCCATATCAGTGTTTTTAATCTTGTTAAATTTTATGTCAGACTTGTCTTTGCCTGGACTCATGTATTAAGATCTCGCAATATTAATGACCACAAATGATGCTGTTTAGGAGTAACCGTGCAATGGAAAGTCCTAGGGAATTACAAAGTGATAATTTGGAGTTAGAAGAGTGATATTGAGTAGCTGCAGGAAATGGTAATTGTGCGTTTGATTTATGGTACACATGTGGAGTTGAGCAGATATTTATGAGTGGAATTGATTTTGGAAGAAGAGAAGCTGTGTTTTTTTACCTTTCTTTTTCATATTAGGTGCTTTTAAATTCTGGTGATGGTTAACACACCAGTTGTTACACATGTATAGGATGCTAGCTCAGTGAAGCCAAAGTACATGAAACAGATACCAAGAAGAATAACAATAGAATCATTGGAATGGAGATTAGGATTAACACTGATTTATAAGACGGGACTTTTTCTTGCATTATTATTTGCTTCCCAAATTGCTGTTTAAGTAGTGATGCGGTTGATGTTGAATGGTGCATCTTGACTGTTACCTTTTCATGACCTTTGGTATATCACAATTGAAGCCAGATACACTTAAGTATCAGAGTTAGAACATGCTCTGAATTCTCAAAACTTCTGTCGATTCATCCCCGTAAAGAAACGTTTCTGACTTTAGCCAAGCATTTCTCAAAATGTCACCAAGGAAGCAACAATCATTAGCTGTGGAAAGGCCTGCAAACAAGTTGGCATGGTAGCTTTGGTTACCTGCTGAATGGTAGTTGGCCACTTAAAGTGAGAAAGAAAATCATATATTTGGTCCTTTAAACCTGGAATTGCTTGTTTCTGCAGGATGATGAGGGTGACGTAATAGTTTATCAGTCATCTATTAGTGATGTGGTTTTCTTTCGACACTCTTAACTGTAGACAGTAGGGAGTGTTACCGATTAGTAGCGTGTGGATTCCATGTCACCTATAGCCTTGTATAGGAGAAGGACACCATTCTGATGGCCTTCCATTCAGAAGTTTGGAAGAATAAAACGTTTGAAAGATTAGTTGGATTTTCCACTGCTGAAACTTAACAACTTATGTCTCAAGGCTTGGGAGCAACTTTGTCATGTTAAAATGAAGTTGCAATGTACTATTGACATGCCAATCGTTTGTAGCTAATCAGATATAGAAACAAAAGATGTTAGCTCCCTTTTAGGTATATATGCTAATGCTTAAGAGAGTTTGGGTCACTTGATTTCAGCTAGATACAGAAGCCTTTTAGTTTTTCTCGGACAATTTTAGGTGCTGCATATTGCTAGGGTTCTGGCTAATGAATGATGTAAGTGCATAGTTGAGCTTCATTTTTAACTGTAATATTGTTCTAACAGGAAGGAATGCCACTGCATGCTATTCCTTACTCCAGAAAATGATTTTGCTGGGAAGGATCAGGTAGTTCTGCATCCTGAATTTGTGCTTTTATCTATATATTAGCATAGCACAGCGTGCACCATAAGAGAATAGTTATGGTCCCGTATAGAGGATCTGGTTATGGGTCGTTGAAGAGTGCAGTCGTACTCATGGAACTGTTGCTGCGAAGAACTCTTGTTAGTATTTCTACCTTTTTTATTAGGATTGGGCATGAAAGGAATGAGAGCTCATTTAGAGAGAACTCTCCGATCAATGTATTTGGAGTAGGCAAAAACTTGCCTCTGCCGTTTTCCTCTATTCGTAATATATAGGCATTAATGCCACTGTTGAAGTTGCAATAATCAACTACTATCGCGACTTAAAGAAAAATAACTGCAAGAACGCTAGAATTAAAAAATGACCAATTCCAAACTGTTCCTCAACTGCTGCAATGTTCTTCTGGCCCCACTTCCTGTGAGAATAGCGTCGGTAGACCTTGGGACCCATAACAGCATGGAAGTCTGATGTATGAAAAACTGACCGTTGAAATGCACGATATCTCTTGACTCAAGTAATATATCAGCTTTTCATGAAGGTGGTTGTAACTTGCAATGTCAGATTTTTAAATGAACTTTTCATCGTCTCCAATGAAATTTCTTGGTTTTTGCTCTGCAGACGATAGCATTGGAAGAGATCAAGGAAACAACTGCACAACTGTGAAGTTTCAAGTTAAGTTTCATGTCTATGTTTATTGCGAATTATATACAGTTATGAAAGAAATCTGCTGCCAATGCCCTCACTGGCTGTAACCATCATCAATTATGAAGGCAAACTGGTTTCTCAAGTCATCTAAGCAGCTGAATAATTTTCCTCCTGTTACTATGTAGCATCCCAATCATTTATCTCCTGTACTACATAGATACAAGAGATGAATCTAGCAGGGGCAATTGCAGAGAAATTGTTAAAAACGTGAGATGAGTGTTTAACAGCATGTTATTGGCGATCCTTTTGCTACAGATTTGCTCTAAAATAAAAGTTCCATTCGATGATTTTTCTTTCCGAATGTGGCTTTTTCAGATCCTCTTGTCGATTTGGAGTTTACTTTTTTTGTTTTACTTTTTCACATGTGTTGCTGATAATTGGCGTTCGAATTTTGCTTTTTCTGTTCTTTTATTTAAGAAAAGCCCACACGAAAATATGAATTCCCAATCAAGTTGGAGATAACTTTTTCAATCTTAATATGAATTCCAAAGGACTTATTCTAATACTTGAGACAAAACAAACTTTTGTTCCTCTGTCTCAGTGCACTTTAATAGATGGAGTCCTAGACAGAGAAGGCTGCGGCTCGCCATTCTTTCCACAGGCTTTTGCGTTTCTTGAAGCTAAAGCAACCAAAAACCTATCTTGATCAACAGCATTCCCGCCAGCCCCAGAAACAAGTTGCTTGCAGGAGTGGTCCGCCGGAAACCGATGCTTCAAGCATACCTTCAAATCACAACTCTTGCAAGTGCAGGTGTTAGAGAAGGTCAATATCTCCTTGCACCTCTTAACTGCACATGTTGGTTTCTTCTTCTTTCGTGGATCGCACTCTCCCAATTTTATATGCTTCTCCAATATCACCTTCTCATTGCCCACCACTTGCCCTGTAGTCTCAATCGAAGTCGAACAGATTTCGCAAACCACAACCTTCCTGCTCTTGGGATCAGGCTTCGAGCAATCATGAGACTTGTATGATCTATGTTCCAGGCAGAACACCTACATAAATCAACCAACACCAACTTAACGAAACAAGTAAAATTAAAAAAAAAAGATTTATCTTTTTCAATCAGCCAAGCCAAACTTCTTGAAAAAATAACAGATACCCTTTTCAATTAAGCGCCCAATATTTGTGGGGTGAAATTATTTTTCATGGACGCTTACCTTCTGGCAACCATCGCACGTGAAGGGAAGAAAATCCAACTGATGACATTCAAACTGTTGGCAGTGCATGCCCAGATCAGGAAAAGCCTCTGTTCCTCCTCCCATATCTATAGAATTTTGCTTTTGGTTAATTTGCTGAGAGAAAAATCGTTATTTACACAATGGGTAGAAAATGGCAATATTTATAGGATTTGTGAGGTGGCTTAGGTCCCAAGGCAAAAGACAAAAGACTATAACAATAGGTTTTGGAGTTGTACTGCGCATTTAGGTGTCTGTTTCCGGGAAGTTATCAGGATGTTTCCAGAAATACGCGGTGGCGAGCAGTTTACACGGTCCTTTCCGTCGTCAACGACTCAACGACTACCGCACCGCTCTGCTCTCTCTCTCTCTCTCTCTACGTGGATACCAATTATTAGGTCAGACTAGAGCTTTGGGTAGATTCTGGCTTCCTTTCCCAACTTTATTCAATCCCAATGGGCCACTACATTAAAAATATAATTGAAAATAAATTTTAACACAAAAAGAAAAACTACAACGTCAAAAGTTATCGGGTGTTCTGAAACAGCCAAGAACTTTCTTGCCGTCTTCTTGAGATTTGCTTTGCGTATCTCACGTTGCGCACAATTTGTACACGAACTTGCTCGCACCATACAAAAGTTACAAAATAAGGAGCAAAAGTGATTCCAAACTCAACAGATCTTGTACCACTAGATTAACATGACTTAATTAGGGGATAAAGACTTGGAGTAGGAGTATTTATTACTTACTGTTAGAGAGACTGTGCACTACTTCAAAAAACCAGAAAACTTGGAGCCACATGCATCATCCTTTGCCCTTGCAGTAGGTTGTGGAATTCCAAGCTGATTATCGTACTTTTGTTTTTTAATAATGGAGAAGACGGCGATAGGCTACAAATTGGGAATTATACGTAACTCAATTAACAGCATAAAGCAAAAGAGAGTCCCGTGTTGATTAAGTTTACAAGTAGGCAAAAGAATTGTGTGCAAGTGTCCTACCCTGGTATGTTCTTTTAACTTAACAATGTGTAGTAAGTGGTCCAATGTAGCAATCCAATTAAGTGCAATGACCATAATAAAAAAAGAAGAGCTTTTGTTGCAAAGACAGTTAAGTTCCTCTTGTGAAATCCGAAGGCAACCAACTTCAAAATATCTCATCATCTCATTCTCACCAGCCAAAGGTCCCAGTAGTATCTCACTCTGTCCCAAAAACATCCCTCAAGAGCTGATCTTCACTAAGCTATTTCAACATGCCAGCCCACGTGTCCCCATCACAAATCCATGTCTAACCAATCTCTCCGTGTTTGGCACATTAACTACATGACATAGATATTGATAGTTCAGGTCTTTTCAGTCAATCTTTTAGATACAATTTGATATGTGACATTATTATTTATTAATAAAAAATATATTCTTTATCTTTTGTTTTAAGTTAATTATATTTGATATTTTAATACTGAAGATAAAATTTTTGAAATATTTATTGTGTAATTAAAATTATGATAAAATCATAATTGTGAGTTCAATTTACATCTACGTCATCATCACACTCAATCCAAAGTCCCATAATAAAACGGGGTCTGAAGAGGTCTGATAGTACGCAACCTTACCTCTACATAATAGAAAGGTTGTTTTTGATATATCCATATGCAGATGTGATACTAAAATAGTCATGCAAGTTAAAGAGTAAATGATATTTAAAATTGGCACGCTAAATTATTATGGAAAGCAGATGTGATACTAAAATAGTCATGCAAGTTAAAGAGTAAATAATATTTAAAATTGGCACGCTAAATTATTATGTAAATAAAATTACAATAAATACATAAATAAGTAAAAAATAAAATATATTTAATTTACATCTACGTATTATTCTTAAACGTTCGTAATTGTAGTTTTATCAAGACGAGATATTGTTAAAACGGTAAAACTAGCACACATTATATTTTTCTTATGAACAAAATAATTAATCTCATAAATTAAAGTATGGAGATACTTAAACTAATGTATGAGCGATTATTAGAGAATAACTCATTGAACTGACCCGACATTGAAAATATCAAATGGAATATTACTTATGTGTTTGTAAATTTTTTTCATAATGATAGTTGTATAATTGATCCTTAGACTTGAGGTTACCAAGGTATATTGTGTGAGAATTATTATGTTTTGATGCCTACCTATGAATTGTCCTAGGATAATTTAGTCAGTAGTACTTGAATATAGTATGAACTATATGAAGATAATTGAGTAAACTAATAAAAGATTCGTAATTTCAAAATAATTAGAGAGAATATTTTACTGTTCTTAATTAATAGTGATTTATAAAATTCTCTTATCCGAGTAAATTGACACTTGAAAATGATGTTTTCGAATTTTAATTATAAATCAGTTACTAACACTACAACAGATAAGCTTATTGGTAACGAATTCAATCGTCACTATATATTAAAAAATTGTGTCAAATAATAACTTGCAACAAAAAATAATCATCACCCTAATGGTCGCCGAATCCGGGTATCAAAATAATTCCATGATGTTTTAGTGAAATCGTCGCAAAAAGGTTTTGGATACACAATATATTTGTCGGTAAAATGCCTAACTAACAAGAACTAAAAACGTTGTACATAGAAATTTGCAATGTATATGTTTCATAGAGAAAAGTTTTTACCTAAGAAACCATAGTCGTATGTAATTATTTTTACCTATGATTTTGTTTCTGTAGCAGAATAGTTTTAGCTACTAATTATTTGTTATAGGTAAATGTTTTTAGAGATGTTCTTCAAAACATAGGGAATAACGTTTTATGACGAATTTGTTTTGGTAGCTAATATTTTTTATGACAAACATTTATTTTTAAATGTTAATTTTATTATAATTGTTAAAAACAAGTTTAATTTAATTTATTACAAATTTTAAGAATTTGAAATATAAAATTGTTACAATTTATAATTAATGTTGGTCACATATTTTTAAATAATAATAAAGTGAAATAAAATCAACATTAAAAATGGAATGCATTTTATAAAAAAATAATTACAGGTTAATTACAGAATTTGTACAAAATTTATAAACAAACTAAGACTCATCATCATCACTACTACTGACATAATTTAAGTCAAGTAATTGTTTGACCATCTTTTTAAGCTTGTTGACTTCTTTACACTACAATCTGTCATCTCTTTTTTACGTTGTAACTTAGTCATTAGTGACTAGTTCTTCTCTTAAAGCGTCGTGACATATGTTGGTTAAGGCGGAAATGCACCAACAAGGTTAGGGCCATACCCAAGACTTTTGATATATTCGGATCTTGTATCAAGGACATTGTTGCAAATGTCATTGACTTTGGGATGATTCCCCTGAGACAATGATGTCTGCAACAACTCCTACATCTTGTCCTACAATTTAAAGTACAAAATCGAGTTAAATAAAAAATTATTACTAAGTATTACATAAAAAATAAGCTGTAATATTTATTTTTTTTGTACCTGCATAATTACTTTGTGCATCTTAAAAAACCCTATACACAATCACCAACTAAAAACAAAATTTCTTTTTTATGGTACTATAAAAAGATATTTAAATCACAAAACGGATGTTGAAGAATTTGATAAAGTATTTTAAAAGTGAAGAGACTTGTCACCTACCAAACAATCATTTTAACCTACAGTATATAATATACGATTCAATAATTATTTAACTATTGAAAGCATGAATCAAAATTTTTAATACAAGCAGTTTTTATTCAATGATGCACTCATTTATCTTTCTAATTATAAATACATGAATAAATATTTTAATGGAAGAAGAATGCTCAAGAGATGCATAAACTTACCTTTCTAACCATATTAAAGCAAGAATCAATAACCAATCAATCAAACCAATCACTATTGAGTATTGACACTTTCCTTTACCTCACTTAACTTGCCAAACTCAAGAATATGTTGCTATAAGCTGACGAAACTTTTCAACCACTAAATTTAAAGTTTTTGTTTAATGTTTGGGTGTCTTCACCATGTGTGATTGTGTCCCTCCTATCCCTTTTGCCTTTTCCATTACCCAAGTTCCAAACTTGGTTTTTAACATAACAAAAAATATATCATTATAATTTAATTTTTAACATAACTGAACCTTAGTTCTCCAACATCACAAACTCAAAACATTAGGAGGAATTTTGTCAAACACCTTATAGGCAAGTATTTTTCAACTCAATAACACAAAAAATAGTCTATTTTCCCTTCCTTCAACAACAATAACACAACTTTTGCTCCACTTAACCATTATCATCACCATAAATGCAAACAAATTGACAATAAACTTAAAACATAACACAAAACCATCAGACCAATATCAACTTAAATGTCATGTCTAAAAATCCATTCAACAGTACTCAGCAAATGAAGAGAGCAAGCGCATGCAGAAGAATCTTTGCTATTGTCCAAGATAGAGGAGAAGATAGGGCATAGAGAAGACATCAGTTTTGAAAAAACGAAGGAGAGAAGGGGGTGTTGGTCTTCGGGGGGAAAGAAGAGAGAGAGAAAGCGTCTGTGATTAAACAAAAGGTAGGACAATGTCGCTTGTTGTCGTCCCACAAACGATATTATCTTAGCATCTGTTTATTTTTTTCTCATTTGGTACGTTTTGCAACGAATCTACATTTCGTCGCCAAATGTAAAACGTTTGCTATAGAAATAAACTAACGTCGCAAATTGTACAACATTTTGCTACCAAATTGATAAATCATTGCCAATACTAAACCTTTTACCTTTCTATGAAGGTCAAAACTATCGTTGCCTATCACTCCAATTCGCTACCAATTATACCCAATGTCACCGAAAACCCAACATTTTCTTTACATTCTTAATTGATTAACACTCGAGGGTTTTTGCATCAAAATAAGTTTAGTTGTAGAAGACCATTTCAGTGACCAACCACTGCACTTAGTCGTAAATGGTAAACAATTTGCTACCAAATTTTCACTATTGGACTCCGATCTTTTAGTGAAAATTAGAAATATGAAAATGAAAATTTGATAAGAGTTTTTGTATATGAATGGAGTTATAGATATTTTTGCCTTAAGG
>JANITW010000008.1:14263975-14283250 GCA_027564335.1 Erythroxylum williamsii | reverse complement strand
ATTTACCAATCATCAATCAATCAAAGAAGCAACATACCCATACAATCAAACCATAAGCTTCATGAAATTAATGCACAATATGTCACAATGAATGCATTGACCAACATAAAACATAGTACTTACCTAATTAAGTCCACTTTCTTCAATTTCTCTAACACAACTACAATTCCTCTTCCTCCCCACATACACGATTATCACCCTCAAAACTTAGGTTGGTGTTTCTTTATAAACAAGGAGGAGGAAGCAAGTAGCATAGGAGAGGTTTCTTGTGTGGGTGAAGGTGATAGCAATTCCAACTAAAAAGAAGGAGAAAAATCAATAAAGAAGGAGGAGAGATGGAGAGTTTCGGATGGAGGAGAAAGAAGAACATAAGGATTTTGTCCCTTTTGAAGAAAGCATCGAGAATGAACTAAAAGGGGGGGCTTTAATTGAAATAAAATATGGCATGCTAGGAAAGTGACACATGTCACTTGCCACATGTCAATCTCCCATTTGCTCCATTTAATTTCTTTCAATTCTAGCCCAATTTCTCTCCAAATTTCAATGGCTCAAATTAATAAATCCTAAAATCATGTATCAAATTTTTCAGTGCCATTGGACAGTCATTTTCAGTACCGGAAACCCAACCTATCTGCCACTTGATAATTTTTCGGTCCGAAAAAGTACCCCGAAAAATTTCAGAAAATATTTCTGAAATTTCCTAAAAATGTAAAACACACATAAATCACTCTAATTCAATTTTTCAAACACAATTATTACATATTTCACAAAAATTTACATTTAGTCACATATGCCGGAAAATGTCATGAATGCATGTACAATCATGTGCATGTGCAAAAATTTCAATTTATGCATATATGGAGGCTACCCTATGCATGTACATGCCGAGACTAATTTACACACTCATAACCCGTCCCGAATTACCATTTTACCCTTCTCATCGGTGATAAGATGTTACATTTTTGCTCCCATATTATGTTGTATACAATAATTATTATTTGTGAGATAATAATTACAGAATTACCTACTTAAAGTTTGTTTAATTGAGTTGATTATGTGATACACGGAAGGAATCATATTGTATAACTTGTCACCGATATGATCCCATCATCTTAATTCAATTAAGGATGACTTGATCGATTCTATATATTGTGTGCACTTAAAGTTTTATTCTTCAATCACCAAGTTGTAACATGGGCCAAGTGGAGATTGTTAGAATATTTAATGGCCCATGTGATTTAGAGTCCCATGGAAAGGACCCAAGATGATGGTTATTGGGTATTAAATAACAGGATCTCAAATGGGTCAAAGATCCTTTCCTTCTCTCTTTTAAAATGAACCAACATAATGGTGTTTTAGAAACTTATGAAATGTTATCTTAACCATTGGAGGAACCTGTAACAGAGATGAAGAAGAAGAGAGGAAATAAATTTTTTGCAAGAACACCAGAGACATGGATTCAGGTTTGTTTTACAATGTCCACATAAATTGATCCATAAATGTCTTTTAATAAGATCTCAAGATGAACTTTGCTACAATTACTCATTATTCTTTATTGAAGTAGCAACAATATACTTGATAAGAATCACTGATAAGAAACATAATCGGGCATTGCCATTTCACTAGAACTGATACTTGAGTCTTTTTAAAATGATATGGCGGCTAGTTTCAAGATCTCTTAATGGAAAAATCTTATCTTTGTTTCTCTAATGTGATGTTTCAATACCTATGTCATATTTTGTTTCTTAATAACGACCATCACAAAAGGTAATGAAATCATTTTTCAAGAAATCACGAACAAAATGGACTATCATGAATTACTACAATACACAAAACCTAGACCGCAAATCGAATCTACCTAAACAAAATCTTGAAGCACTCAAGTGGAGCAACTAGTCTTTGCAAAGCCTCTAGTCACACCCCCAGTAAGCAACTCCTTGGCAAACACAGGCATGCCCTTTATTATCCCATCCAAGAATATTCACATCTCGCTTTCCTCTCTCTTACTGGCCATTACTATAAACCTTGCGTAGGCAGAGAGAGGGGATTGAAAAAGGAGTTAGCTTTAAAATTCTAATACCAGTAATCAGTTATCTTTGATTGTTAGCAAGAAATAAGGAGGAGTTAGAAAATGTTTGCAGGGTACAATTGAAATGTATTTTTTTTAAATTACATTTGAAATGTTTCATTTACTTGTAGTTTTAGCTTTGAAATGTTATGGACAGATGGCGCTTTTAACGGCTACACTAATTCGGCATCAGTAGGTGGCCTGCTACGCGACCATTCAAGCACTTGGTTGGGAGGCTTCGTTTAGAACGTTGGCAGGTGTTCCCCCTTAATGGTTGAATATTGGGGGGTTCTGTCAGGTCTCAAGTTAGCATGGTCCTCGGGGTACCGACATATCGTCTTAGAGGTGGATTCGCATATTGTGCACGACATGCTCTCTTCTTCTCAGGCGCGAGCTACCTCCCCCCACCCTTTAGTGTTGAGCATCCATGCCCTTCTCTCTCGTAACTAGGTTGTAATCGTTCACTACGAATACTGGGAGGGCAATCGTTGTACGGACTGACTTGCCCATTCAGCCTTCCAGTGTTCCTTCGGGATCACCTATCTTGAGCATCCTTTCAGCGGATGCATACCTCTCTTCTTAGAGGATGCGTCGGGGATCTGTCACCCACGATTTACCATGTAATTTTGTTGTTTTTCCTTTATTAAAAAAAAACTGCTAAGTCAATGCTAACTTAGTATAAAGTTGACGATGCATCAACTTTTCAATTATTTTAGAGTTATATTTAAATATTTTCTAAACATTAGGATTTTATTTGTTCACTTTGAAACCTTATGATTGAACTTGATCATCGGTGAAAAGTGACCATTTTGCCTAACTTTTTAATATTTATCTTATGCACATTTTATTTATGCATATATTATTTATGTTTCATCTTACTTTAATCAAATTACCAAGTTGGTTGAACAATTAAAGTAACTGACAAACTATTTTTTAATATAAGAGTGGAAAAGAGATGATTTTGCTAGCACAAATATTTAAATAAAAAATTGAGTTGATAGAAACTTTTATGACATACAACTTAATATTTTTGTGGTGGACAGAAAATATTTTGGGAGATAAGAAATAAAATTGAGTATTCATAATAAGCTACGAAAGAAATACACTGTTAGCACAAATAGTAGTATAAGAAATAAGGGTTGATAATTTTTTTATAATTGACAATTTCAAAACAAAAAAAAAGTATAATAAGAACTAAATTGAAATGTTATTATAATGTATAAATATCATTGGCAACATGTTACACCTTATTAACTTACCCTTAAAAAAAAGGCAATAGGAATATAGGCCAACGTTTCCAGAAAAACAAACGCTTAAAACGACATCGTTGCGTTCTTCTCCGTCACCCTTTACAATGATCATTCCCCTCCCTTGGTCCCAACTACTCATTTCTCGCTTCTCTGTCTCGCGAACTCTTCGCACCAAGTCTCTCGATTTCGGTATTTCAGTCACAAACACCTATCTTCTTCCCCCTCAATCGATCCGATTCGCCGGCAACTAACCCACCCAGAAACCAAAAACCTAAAATCAAAGAAGAAGCGGAAAAACAAACCCAAATTTTTTGACAAAATTTAAAGGCAAGTCCCACCTTTCAAGCCCATACCCATCAATAAAAATCCAATCATTTCCCCAATCTGATGTTTTGACCCTTGCCAATTTCTTAATTGCCGCTCTTTTTCCTGATCTAGGGTTTTTGGCCATGTGGTTGAGGGTCGTTATAGGGTTTGTCTTGATTTGAGACTCAATTGGATTGGGATTGATGGTTCTGTTAATTGATGAAAGAAGCGTGATTGATCTGCTGTTGAGTTGTAGAAGGAAGAAAGATGAAAGGGAATTGCTATTCTCTTTGGGTTCGGTGGTCGCCGCGGCGTTGGTGAGAAGTGGAATCGGCGGCCGCACATGTTGCCGGTTCTAAACTCCTCGACGACTGTAGCTGTTGCCGCAGATTTTTCTTCTTCTTCTTCTTCTTCATTGTCTTTTGAATTTCTCCTCAAAGTATAACTTTTACCCTTTGTTGGCCTTTGTTTTGTTGTGCTTTTTGTTTCATTATATCTGTCAAAGTTGACTGGACAATTGGATGTTGGTTTGTTTGGGTTCTTATGATCTTGTGTGCTTTCTTTGACAACTTTTGGTGAGCTGATTTGTGATTATGCTTTCTAGTTACTGGGTTTGATCGCTTGCTTTTTTGGATAATCGTGTTTGGTCACTTGACCAGACTTTTGCTATTTCTGTATTTCAAGCTTGTTTAATTCAAGACTGTATTTTATGCTTACTCTTTACGTTTTTGCTTGCTTGGAGCTTTCCCATGTTTTCGCGGTGAGGTATTTGCGTTTCAATTTCTCGTTTTGCTCTCGTTTGTTATTCGAATTGGTCCCTTTGTCTTCTTATCTGAGATGATCGTTTGTTTTTCTTCATTTGATAAAATCCTTTCCTTTTCCTTTTCCTTTTCCTTTTCCTTTTATTTCTGGATTCAACTCTTCGAATTTTTGTGTTTATGCATACCCAATTGCCATTGTCGTCTATGTCTTGAATGCATGTTTGGGGTTTATTATGTGTAGCTTGTAAGGTTTTGTTTTGTTTTGTTTTTTTTTCTTGTTCCACATTAATGGCAATTTCAAACCAAGTTGTTACCTTTTCTTGCTAAAATGTCTGTTTCTGGCAGCAGTTTCTCATTGTTTAAGTCGATTTATTATTTTTGTTTCTCCCTAATTGTTACTGTATTCTTTGTCATTGTGTTCCTTAATTGCTTCTCTCATTTGGACTATCGTTAGTTATTGACAACAACTTTTAAAATTCCAAAGCTCCATCTGTTGCTAGGAGTTTAGGACATGCTCTTTGGTGATTATATTTGCATAACGGTGCATATATACTTTTTTAATCTACATTTTATTGAGAAGTCTCGTGGCATTTTACGTTGCTAACTGTAACATACTTTATTCATAGTTGATTATTTGAATTGTACGACTTGTTTTCTGAATTCTTCTTGCACTCTTTAGCTTGCAGTCTAGTGAATCTATATCTCCCCCGTCATGATGTACTTAAATGTTTTCCATCACTATAGGATGGACGCAAGATTCGTGTTGGTGATTGTGCACTTTTCAAGCCTCCCCAGGATTCCCCGCCTTTCATTGGAATAATTCGGAAGCTGATTACGGGAAAGGAAGAAAGTCTCCATTTAGGGGTCAATTGGCTGTACCGACCTTCTGACGTTAAGCTTGGAAAAGATGCCTTACTAGAAGCTGCACCTAACGAAATCTTTTACTCGTTTCATAAGGATGAAATTCCTGCTGCATCATTACTCCATCCATGCAAAGTTGCATTCCTTCGTAAGGGTGTTGAACTTCCTTCAGGGATATCCTCATTTGTGTGCAGAAGAGTTTATGATATTGAGAATTCGTGCTTATGGTGGTTAACTGATAAAGATTATATTAATGTAAGTACTACATGTTTTATTTACTTTATAATATTCTTGTAATTCATTATTTTTTTTATTAGATCTGTAATAAGTTTTTGATCCAGGAACGACAAGAAGAAGTAGACAAGTTATTAGACAAGACAAGAACAGAGATGCATGGGGCAGTGCAGTCGGGAGGCCGTTCCCCAAAACCCTTGAATGGTCCAACGTCTACAGCTCAGTTAAAGCCTAATTCAGACAGTGCTCAAAACAGTACATCATTCTCATCTCATGCTAAGGTGAAGAAGAGGGAACGTAGTGATCAGGTTTCTGAGCCTGCTAAACGGGAGCGCTTCTGTAAAGCAGAGGATGGAAATTTTGGTCAAAGCAGGGCTGAGCACGCATTGAAGTCTGAGATTGCAAAGATAACTGATAAAGGAGGTCTTGTTGATTTTGAAGGGGTTGAGAAATTAGTACAACTTATGCAACCTGACGGCATTGAAAAAAAAATAGATGTGGCTGGACGAATAATGCTTGTTGATGTAATAGCAGTTACAGATAGATTTGATTGCCTTGAGCGGTTTGTGCAGCTCCGGGGCTTACCTGTTTTGGATGAATGGTTGCAAGAAGTACACAAAGGAAAAGTTGGTGATGGTGCCACTCCTAAAGAAAGTGACAAGTCTGTTGAGGAGTTTCTTCTGGCACTACTTCGAGCATTGGACAAGCTACCAGTAAATCTTCATGCATTACAGAGTTGTTATGTAGGTAAATCTGTGAATCATTTGCGTTCCCATAAAAATTCTGAAATCCAAAAGAAAGCTAGGAGTTTAGTTGACACGTGGAAGAAACGTGTTGAAGCAGAGATGAATATGAATGATGCAAAAACTGGATCAGGTCGTGGTGTTTCATGGCCCACCAAACCAGCCCCATCTGAAATATCTCATGTAGGGAACAGGAGATCTGGAGCATCTGCTGAAGTTGCAATGAGAAGCTCTACGATACAAGCTTCATCATCTAAAAGTTCTCTAGTTAAGCTTGCAGCTGGGGAAAATGTTGCAAAGTCATCTTTACCTGGCACGGTGAAATCCACAAGTACTGCAATGGGTGTTAATTCCAAGGATCCAAATTCTAGAATGTTAACTGGGACTGGAACTTCAGATCCACTACTCACTCCAATCAAGGAGGAAAGGAGCAGCAGCTCTAGTCAATCTCAGAACAACAGCCAATCTTGTTCCAGTGACCATGCAAGGACTGTTGGTTCTTCATGTAGGGAAGATGCAAGGAGCTCAACCACTGGATCTGTGACTGTGAGCAGAAGTTCCAGTGGTGCCTCTCGACATCGGAAATCAAGCAATGGTGTGCATGGTTCCGTTGCCTCAGGAGTTCAAAAGGACAACATTGCAGGAAAAGTTAGTTCTGCAAACAAGAGTTCAACCTCTGAGAAGTTATCACCAACTGGAGTTTCTCATGATAAACCATCTGATATACCCATTGTTGACCATGGAAACAATCAGAGACTTATTGTACGTTTACCAAACACTGGTCGAAGTCCTTCTAGAGGTGCGAGTGGTGGTCCTTTGGAAGATCCTATTGCCATAAGTGGTAGAGCTTCTCCTTCCACTGAAAAACATGATAGTCATGATAGGAATGCTAGGGGAAAGGGTGAAGTTTCACGGTCTAATAATGTATCAAGTATGCATTCCAGTTTATGTCAGGGAAAAGATGCACAGTGTGGGCTTGATGAAGGGAATAATGTGATTGCTTTAAATGAGAGACAGAAAATTGACCATGAAAGTCCAAAGATACCGGAAGCATCAAAGGCTACTGGCCCGTTATTGGGAGTTATTCCCAGATTGGGAAAATCTTATGATGCTTCTTTGAGCTCCATAAATGCTTTAGTTGAAAGCTGTGCCAAGATTTCTGAAGCTAGTGCATCTGCTTTACCTGAGGATGATGATGTTGGAATGAACTTGCTTGCTAGTGTGGCTACTGGAGAGATTCTGAAAGCTGACACAGTCTCACCTTCGACTTCTCCTCTGAGAAGCTCACCTGTAGCAGAAGAATCGTCAACAGTTGATGATGGCAAATTAAAAAACATGGTTCAAGAAGCTACTCAAATCCATTGCAAATCTAATAATGTACCTGATGATAAGGCAGCTGTGGAAAGGCCAAATTCTGTCGATTCTTTGTTGGCTAAGAAGGATATGGGACATCCAGGTGACCAAATGCTAACACATGTTTCTGGGGAAAGCAAAGTTTCTTTAGTTGGCTCTGAGGATAAGAAAGGGGAATCTTCTGCAAATTTGCATCAGTCTGCTGAAGTTTCTTGTTTAAGGTTAGATGTGAAGTCCAGTGAACAAACATGTGATTCTTTAGTTATTAACCAGTCTCTTGTTGAAAATATTGATAATCGAACAGGGGTTGAAGGTGTCAATGAGTCCCTTGAATGTATGAAATCCGGTAATCAGAGGGATACATGTAACTTTATTTCTGATTTTAAATCGAGGGGCAGGAGTTCTGAATTTGATGGTGATAGTAAGGTCAATTTTGCAAATGAAACTGCTGAGGAAAGCAGTGTAGCACCTGCATCAGAATTATCTGCTACTGGTGCAAAATGTAGCAAGGAATTGGATGAAAAACCAACATGCTCATCCTTAGAGGCTGGTCTTCAAAAGCATAGTGTCAATAAAGAGTCAAGCAGTGTTGTCTTAATAGAGCAGAAACCATCTGAAAATGTGCTAACTCGTGTGGACTCCTTAGATAAAATGGCTGAGGTTGCTAGCCTACCATCTCCTTCTGGAAATTTGTGCCTTGTGGAGCCCAAGGCTGTTGTCCCTGACAATTCTAAGATTGGTTGTCGTGTTGAGCTGAACGAGAAACCACAGACAGACTTAGTTTCATCTGGTTCAGATCACAATAATGAATGTGTTGAAGATAATTTAGATAGAAAAGATGTTCTGGGTGCATCAATGTCTCATGTTGAGTTACCCACGGTTTCTATGCGTGAAAATGATCCATCTGAGAAATCTAGTGGGTCCAATGAGATTGAATCGGGGGAGATAAAGAAACGACATTCTTCTGTTGCAAATGCTTCAGTCTCAGCTACTGGCTCTGGCATGGCTGTGAAGCTTGATTTTGATTTGAACGAAGGCTTTCCAATTGATGATGGAAACCAAGGTGAGCCTACTAAATCTGTGGGTCATGGGATCTCATCTACTGTTCATCTGCCTTGTCCTTTGCCTATTCCTGTCTCGTCTATTTCTGGAAGCTTTTCTACTTCAATTACAGTGGCTGCTGCTGCCAAAGGTCCATTTGTTCTCCCTGAAAACCCACTGCGCCATAAGGGAGAGCTTGGGTGGAAGGGTTCAGCTGCTACAAGTGCTTTTCGACCTGCTGAACCTAGAAAGAACTTGGAAATGTCTACCTATACTGGTGAAACCTCTATGGTCGATACTTCTAGCAAACAAGGTCGGGCTCCTCTGGACTTCGACTTAAATGTACCAGATGAGAGAGTTCTGGAAGATGTAGCTTGTCGGAATTCTCCTCGAGCATCTTGTTCTGAACCAGGAGCTCGTGATCGCACTTCTGGTGGTGGACTTGATCTTGACTTGAACAGAGTTGATGAGAGCCCAGATACTGGATTACTCTCACACAACAGCTCTCGCTTTGAAATTTCTACAATACCAAGCAATTCATTGCTGCCTGGTGGATTCTCAAACAGTGCACTTAATATTTCAAGAGACTTTGATTTAAACAATGGACCAGGTCTTGATGAACTTGGACCTGAAACAGCATCACGCAGTCAGTCCATGAAGTGTAGTTTACCTTTCTCTTCATCTGTTCCTGCTCTAAGAATGAATGGTGCAGAACTTGGGAATTTTTCCTCTTGGTACCCTCCCACCAATGCCTATTCAGCCCTAACAGTCCCGTCAGTTTTCCCTGGTAGAGGGGAACAGAGTTTTGTTGCTCCTGCTGGTTCGCAGAGGATCTTGACCCCTCCAAATACATCCACCGCGTTTGTTCCTGAAATCTACAGGGGGTCAGTGTTATCATCTTCCCCAGCACTGCCGTTTCCAGCTGCAGCTCCATTCCAGTATCCAGGGTTCCCCTTTGAGACCAGTTTCCCTCTGCCATCACACACTTTTTCTGGTGCTTCAACAGCATATATGGAATCATCTTCTGGTAGTGCACTCTGCTTTCCTACTGTTCCTTCACAGCTAGTAGGTTCTGCTGGTGTAGTCTCATCTCCTTACCCTCGACCATTTATGATGAGCCTTCCTGGTGGCAGCAGTAGTTTAAGTTCTGATAACAGGAAATGGGGCGGCCAACTTGATCTAAATGCAGGTCCTGGAGGAAGCGATACAGATCAGAGAGACGAGAGACTGCCTTCAGCAATAAGACAACATTCTCTTCCAGGTTTGCAAGTGATGACAGAAGAGCAGATGAAGATGTATCAGGTGGCTGGTGTAGCAGGAAGCAGTGTATTCAAGAGGAAGGAACCTGATGGCAGTTGGGAAATTCCTGACAGATTTCACAGCTACAAGCAATCATCATGGAAATAGATTCACAACCCAGTGGTTCAGGTCTGTTGGAGAGGTAAGCCATCTATTGAAGAAGAGTTTCACTGTTTTCTATATTGATATTTTCCTGTCATATGCTCTCTTCTTTTGGAGTGGGGTGGGGGAGCCTCTTGTGAGGGAAGAAATGTGTGGAGGGGAGACTGTGATCCCTCGCTTAGAGTAGCATAACCGCCCTTAATGATTTATACTTTCGGTTTGACACTTGTTGCTGTTTTCAAGGGACTGAAAGGCCAGGTTCATGAAGATCGAGGCAATGAAGAGACCTTTTACAAGGTGAACTGTCGGCACAGTCCAGATATTAAAGCAGTTAAAATGCGACCACTGGAAGAGGGGTCTTCTGTTGTTTCCTACAGAGTGATAAACTTCATCACAGCAACAGCGGCGGCAGCAGCACCACAACCAGCTTTGCGCAAGGAGTTTTATCTGACCCAAGTGAGAGCCAACCAAAAACCTGAACAGTTTAGGACATTAAGAGGTTGTGACAAGAAAAAAAATGGAATCTTGCTGACTAGATGTGGTTATTTAGTTCCTTTCCTTCCCTTTTCTTGATTGTACAGTGATATATATCAAAATGAATTTGGTTGCTAAAATGATGTTTGATACATTAATTTTTTGCCATAATTGTTGTGAATGCTGCTAATATTGATGAGGTATGTGAAGGCGACGACGTGCTGGTATAGTTTCCATATCATAGCTGTGGAGACCAATGTCATTGTTTGAATGAGCGTTCAGCATCCAGTTCTTGAACTTTTTTGCTTATTGTTTGTTTCTACGCGGGCACCGCTGAAGCCAGGATTTGAACGCTTCTTGTTTTTAGTTTGCAGGGTAGAATGCTAATTAATACATGGAAATTACTCTTCCTCTATTCATCTTCCCTCGGAAACTATGCCAAAAATGTGCGTCGTTGGATGGATTCGACGGTGAGGTGAGTTTGTTCAATCTAAATAATTTGCGACAATCCTATTTTAGTAGGAATGTATTTATTCGTTGAAAAACTTTGAGGGTCTTAAAGACTTAAAAATAGTATCTTTTAATAATACTTATTATATTTACTTAATTACTTTAATTTTAATAAATCAGAGTTATTGTATCAAAATTTTAAATGTTTTTAAATTTTAATTATAATGAGACTATATTTTGATTAAAAAATGATTATTAAAAAAATTTTAAGTTACCCAAAAAATCTAATATTGACGGTTTTTAACACTTTATCTTAGTAGTATCAAAATTGATAAGAGTTTTAATACTATATTCGTAACTTTAGTTCAATGTATGCAAAATTTAAAATAATTAAATTATATTTAACATGTATTGATATATGTAAAGTAAATTTATAACTTCACTTTTGTACATATTAAATATGCATACATTTCAATATAATTAGATTTTAATAATAATTACTTATTTTTTGTATTTGTGAATTGATTTTGATTTTATAGACATTTATTATCTTAAAATTTTGATTAATTTAATATGTTTTCTAAAAATAAAATACTTTTCCCAAAAATTGCTACATTGAAATTATATATATATATATATATAGACAAGACTATGCCCCTTATTTTTGTTTCTATTATTTATATGTTTGACCAAGTGAATTAGATATTTTTTGACTAAGTGAATTAGAAGGCATTGTCATTGTAAGGATGATGCAAGCAATAAAGGTGGATAAGGTCACAAAGTTGTTCTTCTTTATGCTTTTGATTTTCTGCTAAACTTGAACTATAATTTGTAAGTTTTTAGATAACCTAATTAAGCACCCTTGCATTTCTGTCCCCTCCTAGTGGAATAGACACTTAATTCACCTTTAAATTTAATCTATAAAGTCAATTAGGTCCTTCAATTAATATTTTTTTTCTTCTATCTTAAGTCCACAAAAATTACATTTTAAAACTTTGGTTGCAAACAAACCCTCGACGAGTTGGTTACGTACTGTAGACAAGTTTTGGAGCCGACAAGTCTAAAATAACTACAACATTACTGCAAGGTACAATAATGGCATATATTAATAGGTAAATATCATCATTCATCATGTGACCCCTTCAACAATCTCTTCTGCTATCATATGTGCATAATAATATAGATAAAGATAGTTTAACATACTAGTTAAAGAAAAGTTAAGGCAGTTAATTTTATTTAGTTAACTTGCTTCTTTATCTTTTATAACTAGTTTTCTAGTTAGACTATTAGTGAGTATGTTGAAAATTGTTAAGTTTTTATCTATGTCTGTAGAAATGATAATGTATATAAAGCAACTTATTGCTTATTCTATCAATGAGAGAGCTCATTTTTCACTCCTGAAATTAAATATGGTATTAAAGCTAAAAGAAGTTGTCTCTGTTTTTTTATCTCTGTTTTTACTTATTTTTTCTTGTGTATTAGCTGTATTTGAATCTTTCCAATTTTTCCTTTGTTCATTAATGGCAAATCAACAAGTTAGACTAGAAAAGGTTCCATCCAGTCCTTACTATCTCCGTGCAAGTGGAAATCCATCTCTTGTTTCACTAGCTATGAATGGATCAAACCATCACTCATGATTTCAGTATATAAAGACTGCCTTGTTATCCAAAAACAAAGTTTAATTTATGGATGGTAGTATTCCAATTCCTAATAAAACTTATCCAATTTTTGAAGCATGACAAAGATGCAATACAATGGTGTCTCATGGTTAACACATTAATCATCGAGATTCACATCTTGAATCAAAGTGAAAGCTCTATCATATATTACTTTACACTATTGAAAATTCTATGGGATGAACTTGTTAATCTGAGGCTTATTTCTAATTATATGTGTTTACCTACTTATGATTGTGGAGCTTAAAAACTATTAGAAACTATATACAGTCAGATTATATCTTACACTTTCTTAAAGGTCTCAATGAAAACTTCGCAACTGACAACTCCTAAATTATGTTGATGGATCGTTTACCACCTATTAATAAGATCTTTAGCTTGGTTTTACAACATAAATGTCAACTCTAATATAGGAATAAATTAATCAACAGTTGAACTAATGACTTTTGCTAATCAAGTCTTCAATCCATATAATAACAAAGGTTTCAATAACAACAATGATAGTTATTATGTAGTTGCAATTTTCAAGCTAGAACAATATATATGTATTTTCTATGCTTTATGGTCATATAGAGGACAAGTACTATAACAAACATAGATACCCTCCAAGTTTTACTTTTGGATTCAATTTAAGAAAATTTCCACAAATTCGTAATTATGCAAAGGCAAATCAAGCTCACAAAGCTTTTACAAGATAGAAGAGAATTTAGCTCACATATGGTGTTTTAACCGCCAAACTTAACTCCCCTGAGTCTGGTAAAATCTGTTCTAGCATATGTTCATCAGTTATAGTTATCCTTATAAGTTCTATTTGGATCATAGATTTAGGAAACACAGATCATATTTGTTGTTCATTATCCTCTTATCATCGTGCATAATTATTTTGTTAGGATCCTAAACAATTTAAGTCTTATAGTTGCACATATTGGCATTGCTACTTTTATTAATTCTTTCTAACTCACCATCACCTCATTTGTCCCTTAGATTATCTTTAATTTAATATCTGCTACAAAACTTGCTTCCACTATTAATTGTTGCTTACTTGTGCTATATGATCACTACTTTGTTCAAGATCTCCATACTTGGATGACAATTGGATTAGCTAAACATATACATGGATTAGATCAACTAGTTTAAGCTTCTCATGTAAATAATTGTCTGTTCAAACTATCCTTCAACCTTTGATCTATAGCATTATCAATTTGGGCATGCGTCTCCATCCAGAATTCATCAACTCACTAAACTAAATCAAGATGTTTTTGTATCTAATAACTTAGTATATGACATTTGTGTTTTAGCTAATCAACACAAGCTGCCTTTCACTATAAGCATAACCATTACTGAATGTTGTTTTTAAAAAAATTATATAGACATATGGGGACCTACTATTAGTTCTATACATAGTCACAAATATTTCTTAATTATTGACAATGACTACAATAGGTTCACTTGGATTTTTATAATGGAATTAAAGCATGAAGCTAAAGTTCTTTCACAAAGATTTTGTTCCTATGTTTCTACTTAATTTAATAAAAATTTGAAATCATTCGCATTAACAATAATGCATGATTTGTTATTCCTTTTTTTTTTAATCTCTAAAGGTATAATTCAACAATCTGCTTGTGTTGTAACTTTTCAACAAAATAATATTGTAGAGTATAAACAACAACACATCCTCAATGTTTCTCAATCCCTTGAATTTCAAAGCCATCTCCACCTATCTTAATGGTCTGAGTATGTTGCTTATGCAACACATATTGTCAACAAATTACCTTCTTCAGTCATTTCGAATCACACCCTATAAGCATGATTATACCAACTCCATATATTTGGCTTTTTATCTTTTACCTCTACTTTATCTTATGGAATATCAAATTTTGATTCTAGAACTATTAAGTGTATCTTCCTTGGTTTTAAAATAGGAATAAAAGGTTTCAAAGTCATTGATTTAAATATGAAATGATTTTTGTCTCAAAATGTTATATTTCAATAACATATTTTTCCATATCCGTCTTCAACTCAACAGCATCAACAAGTTACCCATGTTTGATTTATCTTGACATTTAAGGTGCCCTCAAAGATTACACCAACCACACTCTTAGTTACAAGAATACCATCATTAGCTAATAACTTCATGCAATATACAACTAATTCATTCATCATCTTTTGAATTGAAGTTATCAAGTACTCCTCATTCTCTTTCCTCAATTTTATCTTATTCTAAATTTCCCTTTTTCTATATTTATCTTTTTCATCATAAAACCTAAAACCGATGAACATGCATTTAAATCACCAAAGTGGGTAGCTATAATAGAAGTTTAAAGTCAAGCTCTTGAAGCTAATAACACTTGGGAGTTAACTAATTTACCACATGATAAACAACCCATATGCTACAAATGAGTTTATAAGATCAATTACAAAGTTAATAATTATATTGAGAGATTTAAAGCATGACTTATAGCCAAGCGATAAACGTAGCAATATGGTGTGGACTATTTTGATATGTTTAGTTCTGTGGCTAAAATGACAACACTGTGTATGCTACTTACACTTGCAACTATTCATAACTGGAATCGTGAACAACTTAACATAACTAATGCCTTATATAGTGATTTGACTTAGGAAGTCTACATAGAGATTTCACTTGGCTTTTTAGCTCCATCTTCTTAGGTTTCTAAGCTTAAGAAAAAACTCTTTATATCCTCAAATAGGACAATCATCACTGTTATTCAAAGTTATCCTGCTCTTCTTCACAAAGGGTTTCACCAGTCCAAAGTTGATTCCTCTTTGTTCCTTCAATTTGATAGTTCCAATTTTATTACCCTGCTCATCTATGCTGACAATGTAATCTTATTTCACAATAACTTTGAGCTTATAAAGAACATTAAGGTTTCTTCTCGTGATTCATTCAAGATTAAAGATCTTGGTCAACTTAAGGTTTTCTTAGGATTTGAAGTTGCTAGAAGTGCAAATGGTATTCATATGTGCTAAAGGAAATATATAATTGAATTACTTAAAGACACAAGATTCCTTGGCTCTAAACGTATGTCAATTCCTATGCTTCCTCATACGTGTGATTCTCTTGATCACCAACTAGCTGTTAATCTTACCACTTATAAATAATTGGTGGGTAAATTAATTTATTTAACTAATACAAGGATAGACCTTGCTTTTGCTCTACAATAATTATCTCAGCATCTCATACATTTTATACATGCTCATCTTTTGCAGCTCGTCACGTACTGTATTATCTCAAGACTTTGCCTAATCAAGGCATTTTATTCTCTTCATCTTCTTTGTTGCAATTAAAAGGGCTTTTAGACTCAGGCTAGGCAACTTGTCCTCAAACTCATAAATCAATCACTAGATTTTGTATGTTCATTGGTGATTCACTAGTTTTATAGAAGTCTAAAAAGCAAATTACCATTGCGAAGTCATCCTCTGAAGTATAATAAAGGAAAATGACAACTGCTACATACGGGTTGTAATAGATTCTCTACTTATTCAAAGATTTTCATGTTGCACATCCTCAAGCAACATTGCGTTTTGTGATAACTAGTTTATAATTCACTTTGCATAAAGTCCGATTTTTCATGAGCACATGAAGCATATAAAAATTGATTGTCATTTAGTTTATAACAAGGTCCAAACTGGTGTCATTAGCCTCATTTCTATTATTTCTCACCATTAGTTAGCTGACTTCTTTACCAAACGTATACGAGCTCAAGTTTTTAATAAACTCTTGTCCAAACTAAGCATTCTTAACATTTTTTCCTGCCAATTTGAGGGGCAACTAAAAAATTAAGGACAATTAATTTTAGGATAACATATTCAAAAGCCTCTAACAATTTAAGTTTTTATTTAATTCAGTGCCCCAACTTTTAAATTTTTTGATTGAGTGAATTTGTCAGAAATTTGTTAAGTTTCCATCCATTTCAACAAAAGCAGTTAAATTTAATGTATAATTAAAGTGGCTTTCTACTTATTCTTTAAATGAGAGAGTTGATTTTTCACTCCCCAAAATCAATAATAAAACATCACAATTGTTCCATAAAAAATATTGACAAAAGTTTCACCGATAAATCAAGTTAACTAAGAACAAAATTCTCACTACAATAGAACATCATATACAATCTACTAAACAAATGTTGTTCCATAACTTGAAATATGATAGTTGACATTGCAATAAATAAAAGAGTTCACCTTTATGACTTCTTATCTGTGAAAAACAATTGTTCTGACTAAGATTTCCAGGAAATGGATTGCTCTTATCTAAGGGAATAAATCTCTCTCTCTGTCTCTCTCTCTCTCTCGCCATCTATACATATGTAGTCTTCTTTTCTTTTTCTTCTTCTTCCTTTTTATTATACACCTATAAGTATAAACGCCTCCACATAGGGAGGTTAGTCCCCTTCTTATTATCATCTTTAGGCCCAACTACAATTGTTAGTGTGGTACTTCTCTTTTCTCCAAACTCCTTTAAGTCCATGCTTAAATATGACCTTGATGATCAAAAGTTCCTCTACATGGAACCACAAAAGTGCATATTACCTTTAAGCCAATGCTTCATGCCCTTATATTTTTCCTTTTGATTTCTTTTTAAGTTTTAAGTGGTGAGTTGAGTTATGGTGTTTGATTTTTAGATAGTGAGGAAATGTTGACTTGTTTAAAGGTCACTAGATACTAGATGTTAATAAATTTTCTCAATATACAAATCTGAGTTGTGTGACATTTCTAGACTTAAAGAACTATTTCATGCATTGAGGAGTAGACAAAGATATCCTTAATTGGAAATGGAAGCCTAAAAATGTGATCTTTCAAGCTCTAACCCTAAAGCCTTCTTAAAAACTGTCAATGGAAAGACATTAGACCTCATAGGTGATTCGATAGCTAGAGATCATATGGAATCACTACCATTCTACCTATCAAAGGTCAATTTGGTCTTTTTATACACTTTATGAACATCACAATGAAACTTATGAACTGGGAATTTGTGGTTGGATTCATTTTTCTTTTTTTTTTGTATTCAAAGTTTTGACACTCTTTACATATTTTAGGTGAAGGGTTAAACTATGCTTTTAAAAGATGAGGGTAAAAGATCATGCCTTCCCTTTCAGTTCCTTTAGAGACTCTACTATTTTTTAGCTTTTTTAAGCATATAGTTGTACATTCCGTTCATGACATCAATCAATGGTATACTTTGCATGTATTAAGGTATAAGAGAATCCTTTTATGAAAATCAATGGCGTTATGTGCATTTTTTTTTTGCTTTTAATTTAAAAAGGTGATAGGAATCAAGTAATATTAAAAGAGAGAAAAATGTATGCTATACATGTATTTAAAATTTACTTGTCACTTGGCCACTCTATTTGATAAAAAAGAAGTCCACCTCGATGGTCGTTTACGATTATAAAAATGAAACAACTTACTGAGTTTTTATTATAATAAGTTGGAAAGTAAACGAACAAGATGTTTGGCAACCTCCCATTACTAATATCTACATGAGTTAAATTATACCAAAATTTATGTGCCTGAAGTGTCAGAATACAGTTGTCACCATAATAGGCCTTTTTCTCATAAGGCGTTATCTTATTAAAGGATTTTGAAGATAAAAGGACATACTTGATGAGTTTAGATGTGACCTTGTTAACTATAGATGATCAGTTTACATCTTGACATTATCTATAAGTATGAGATAGTGTTCACATGGAAAAAATTGATGATAATCTCTAAAACACATAAATACACAAAGATAATTTATATACGAAAGAAAAGTTTTTTTCAATAGGTTCTTTAAACTGTGGCAATATGAAATTCATCCAAATAAGTGATAAGTTTCAATAATGCATATTCGATCATGTCAATCATTTATTTGATTTAAACTTTCTTACATTGGTATCATAGTAGGTTTAATATAAATCTTAATCATCACCTTCCATAAATTGAAAATATGTTTTATTGGAATTGTGATAATGAATAATTTAAAATAAAAGATAAGTTATCTTTCAAACAAATTATGAAGCCTTTCAAAGTGATGCAATTATTAGAAAAGGATGATCTATATATTGATAAACAATGACAAAACTTACAATTTTGTTGGTGCTTTAGTGATTAAAAAGAGAAAAATACAATGTTAAAGACATCAGTCTGCTCCATATTGCAGTTGGGAAGATTAACATTGACATATAATCAATGTTGCACGAACTTTACATGAAGCATGCAAGAATTACAGTTCACAATGAACACCTTAGTGTTGGATTTGAAGGATATGACATTATACTAGGGGTGTAATGGCTGATAAGGTTGGACGATGTTATATGTAATTTTAAAAACATAATAATGATGTTTAGATGGGAAGGAAAATTGGAGACCCTAAATGGTAACCCAAGTAGATGCTAAGGTAGTTTCTTTTAGATAATTCCACATGGTCCTTAAGCATTCCAATAAAGGGAAGCTTAATATGATGCAGTTAACTTATCCTATAGAATGCTAATTGAAGTAGTTGGATATTAAAGAAAACCAGTAGAGCACTTCTAGTGAAATCAATAAGGCTTTATTTGAGTATACTATGGTGTTTAAAGTGTAAGTGTAAGTCGTGTACAAGTCGACTTGTACAATGAGTAAGTCGACTTACACGCATTCAGCACCGATAAGTCG
>JANITW010000008.1:14213143-14237384 GCA_027564335.1 Erythroxylum williamsii | reverse complement strand
AGGTTGATGTCTTCATACCGATACCTGGATCCTGGGTTTCGGGAAAGTCCCGGGAACAAAAATTTTTGTTTTCCGCTTCTGGTACATGTGATGTACCTCCCGGTATTTTCCTACATAAAGAACCAACCCAATTACCACCCAATAGAAGCCACAATCATCATATCCGTTTGAGATATACAAGTTATTAACATTGGTTTATACCAATACTCAAGGGTGCAAAAAGGAATTATAAAGCAATCCATTAGGAAGATGATGAACCAAGAGTTTATAAGGCATAACTTAGGATCATTTTCTTCACTAGTAGTTATAGTCAATAAGAAGGATAATTTATAAGGCACATGTATTGATTATAAAGAGCTTAACAACCATATGATCAAGGATAAAAATATTATTTCCTTTTGATTAAAGAGCTCCAGGATAAGTGACATGAATCTAATTAGTTCTCGAAGTTAGATTTGAGGTTATGTTACCACTAGGTTCAAATGTAACTCAAGGATATTTGGAAGACAAATTTCAAAACTCATTAAGAGCATTATGAGTTCCTTGTCATGTCCTTTAGATTAACCAATGCAACATCCACATTTCAACACTTAAAAAATGAGATCTGTAAACCCTTCCTTAGGCACTTCATTGAAGTGTTTTTTGATGATATACTCGTATATAATCACTCCTTCTAGTTGTATGTGGAGTATTTCAATAAGGCAATGGAGACATTTTAGGAAAACTAGTTGTTTATTCAAGGGAGCAATCATATATTAAGGGCAAGGAAAGTGGAATATTTAGAGTATTCAATTTTTCAAAAAGGAGGAGCGACAAACACAAAAAAGGTACAAACCATTTTAGGGTTACCCAAAACTATAAACCTCAAGGAATTGAGGAGTTTCCTTGGCGCTTAAAGGTAGGGTCTAGAAAGATTGCTAGCCACTTAACGAAATTGTTGAAGAATTCACATACTTCAAATTGTGATTGCCAATAAAAGGAGTAGGAAGCTTTTGAGAACTTACCCTAGCCCTTTCAGATTTCACAAACCTTTTAGGGTGGATGAGGATGTGAGTGGATCTGGCAAAGGAGCAATGTTGCAATAAAAGAACCATTTCATAATGCTTTTTAACAAGATTCTAGCTACAAGGCACCAAGGTTTATCAACATATGAAAGGAATTCTTTACTTTGATAAAAGTTATAAACCAATGGCATTAATCTCAATATAAAACCCTTCATCATTTAAACTGATCAAATAAGTCTTAAATATTTGCTAGAGCAGCACATTACCACACCATTTCAATAAACCTAGCTACCTAAACTTCTGAAATATGACTTTGAGGTTCATTGCAAGAGTGGAAAGGAGAAAATGGTAATGGATGCTCTATCCAAACTCAATAGCTTTGAATTATAGTGATGTATATATCGTAAGTGATGCATACTTAATAGAAGAAATTAAAATGAGCTAGAAGGAGGACTTTACAGTGTAGGATTTAATCAAAAAGCTAGTAGTAGAGGAGGTGAGGTCAAAAGCTTATAAATGGAGGAATGGACTGTTATGATGGAAGGGAAGGTTGGTAGTTGGGTTCAATGCTCAACTCAGGGATAAAATGATTAAGATCAGTCATAATGAAGCAACAGGTGGTCACTATGAGGTGTTGGCAACTACCAAAAAACTATAAAATTATTCTATTGGAAATAACTGGTTAAAGACATTTAAAATCACATCAAGAAGTGTATTGCTTGTCAAAAAAGTATATACGACACATCTATGTGTCTTGGATTATTAAGGGCCTTCTGGTATCTAAGGGCAACTTTACAATTCTGGTAGTGTTAATTTGTTCTCTAAACACTTTCATTTCATTTTGGTTAAGCATTCTTACTCGGTTGCAAACATTACAATAATGTCTTTAAACTGTATCGGATGCCTGAAGTCCTTATGAGTGATAGAGATCCCAATATTTTTAGTTAGTTATGGCAAGAATTATTCAAATTATAAGGGGTAAGCTTGAGATACTCAACAAACTGTCAGCCCAAATGAGTGCATAATTAGCGACAATTAACAAGATTTTTATAAACTTATCTAATATTTTTTTACAGAGAAACTCCTCATAAGTGGAGTGATTGGGTTCCCCTGGTAGAATGGAGGTATGACATCACCTACTATTTGATTATAGGATCCACCCTATTTTGGGTTTTATACGTTACTCTCTACTAATCATATTCTATATTTTACAGGAGACTCTAATGTAGTGATGATAAATTAGGCATTAAGACACAATGAGATAGCATTTGGAATAACGAAGTTTCATTTGCAAAGGGCCTAGAATAGAATGAAATAGGAGGTGGAAAAAAAAGATAGTGAATATGTAATTTGAAGTGGGTGATTGTGCCTTACTTAAGTTATAGCCTTATAAGCAACATTCACAATAAAGGAAAATAAATCACAAGTTGTCACCTTTGTTATGATCCATATAAGATCTTGAAGCATATGGGAAGGGTAGCTTATTAACATTACCTAAATGAACCACCATACATTATGTCTTAAATATTTCCTAACTTAAAAAAACTCACATGGAGGAAAAAAGAATCTTTACTGAACTTCTGCCTAAGCTCGCTACTATAAAGCATCTTCCAGTAGCAATATTAGGAAAAAGAACAATAGGCTAGCGGCCTAAGAGTTAGTACAATGGTTAGATGGTATAAATGATAATGTTACATGGAAATGCTTGTTCGAGCTTCATAATCGATTCCCAAAAGTTAAATCAAGGAGGGGGAGGGGCATTGTTACAGAATAAAATGATAACAAATTGATGGGCTCAATAAATTTAAAGAAGGAGTTGTGTGATGAGACAGTGACACAGCTTAACTAAGTTGATATCTAAGATGCACCATTTAATAAAACCTTAACATAACCACTCAAACATGTGTCTATTTAATACATATTTTCCATATATTAGAATTTTTGTAACCAATATGAGAATGAACAACCTATCATAAAGTTATTATTCTCTCTCTCTCTCTCTTTAATTTGTTGCAATTCTTCCTTTATATGTCTTCTTCTTCCTTCTTAGATTTTATTTTCTTATTAAATGTGATTTATTCCTTCAATTGAGTATGAAAAAACACATTGTAAACCAAAAAAACCAATAGTGAAATTCAATTTAGTTAGTCAGCGACCATTACAATGATCAAATAGACAATGGAGAAGAGATAATTACAGTGGAGTCTTGAGTTGTAATAGAGAGAGAAAAAGAGAGTTAAAGAGTTAAGATAAAAACTAAAAGGCATACAATAACCTTATTTATTTTGATGATATTTTTAATCTTTTTTTTGTAAAAGGATTTGAAAAGTAATTTCATTTTCTTGCCATCTTTATTTAGAAATGCATCTTTTATAAATAATACTTATATATCTACACCAATTTTAATATCATAAGAGCAAACAATTCTTATATAAAGAATTACAAGTTTCTTATTTCCATTGTAACATCCTCAAATTCCTTTTCTTATAAAAGTCAAGTTAGTTTTTTTTTCTTAAACCACTTTTAAGGTCCCAAATTGGAGTGATCGCTAAAAGAAGGTATATATGAATAATCTCCACAAACAAAACCAGCTAGCTACAGCTAGACTAGACCATGATTTATAAAAGATAGATTGGTTTATATTAAATTATTTCACTATATTTTTTAAATTTTATGCTCTAGATCTTTTATGATGAAAGCCATAATCCTTTGTTTAGAGGTTAAGACTTGTTAATTATTATAAGATTTTGTAGTTAGAAAGATGTTGCATCATTGAACATTTGACAAATCAAGATAATTAATTATGAGGTGATAAGTAAAAATTATAGTATATTTTACATGCCATTTTATATTATTACATAACACGTTTGGGTTAAATTATTGCATTTTCTTATTAATTATTCAAGTTTTTAATTTTATATTTTACTCCTGAAATGTTAAATTGTACTAAATATTTTCTTGTAATCTTTGTGGACTTAAAGAAAGGAATCTAAAAGAAAATATGGCCCAAAATGAAGTTCAGCCTATGATCTAGCCCACCAAAACAAGCAAATAACCCAAAAAAAGGAAGCCCATTAAAACCAAAAAGAAGCATCCAGAATAGCCCAAAATGCAGCGGATAAGGAAGCAAAACGTAGCCGCTAAAACAGGAGCAAAATGCAACAGTAGAGAAGAAAACTTAGCAAATAAAACACAGTAGTAGAGAGAAAACGAAGCAGCCAAAATGTAAAAACCAGATAAGCAAAACACAACACACTAACAACCAAAGTAAAACACAACAACTAGAGGAAAATAACAGCAACAGAACAAGCAATGTCAGGTGGGAGGAGTTGCACCCACTTAACATTATCTCCATCAACTCTCTTTAAAATGGAAGGGATAAGTAGAAGCCTATCGTAGATCCAACAACATGCATGTATGAGAGACATTTTTTAGACTATAAAAACGGTGGAGCTATGGAGGAGAAAGTTGCAAGCAATCATACAAGGTTAAGAGGTTCAAGAGGTTTTGTCATCCTTTCAATGTGGGTTAAAGCTAGGAGATGTTGCAAGGAGTATTTGGGGGTGAAAGGGGACCAAATCCCATATATTTTGAGCTTGTTTAAAGTTGGTGGAGGAATTTTTCAGATCTTGAATGAGTTGGTCTGAGGTTTGAAAGTAGAATACGTTAATGAGTTTTTCTAGATCCTCATTCTCCTTATTTTTGATTTTCCTTGCTGTAATTATGATTAATTGTTGAATTCTAGTTTAGACATGTTGTTTTGAGTATTTAGGATATCATTTATCTGGTTTAATTAAACATACTAGACCATGATTTATAATGGGTAAATTTGTTTAGATTTAATTATTTCATTATATTTTTTAAATTTTATGTTGTATATCTTTTATGATGAAAGCCACAATCCTTTGTTTAGAGGTTAAAGACTTGTTAATTATTATAAGATTTAGTAGTTAGAAACATGTTGCATCACCAAACATTTGACAAATCAAGATAATTAATTATGAGGCACTTGCCAAATTAGTGTATAAATAAGGTAAAGCATTCTTTAAAAAGATTACGTAATTAAATTTATGTATATAATTATGTTAGAATTTACCAAGGATATAACCTTCAATAGAAAATTTTAGTGTACTAAGATACATGCAAAAGATCTCATATATAGAAATCTTTTTCTTATAAGTCTTTTAATCATTTTCGTTTTCGTCTTTTGTCTTATATTTAGCTTAAATATTTAATATGTAGTATTTTTCTTTTAGTTATTTAGCCTAAATATTTTCTTACTTGACCTAAATATTTCCTTGTAGACTTGTTTGATTTTTTTAACCTTTTTTTATATGCATCGTGTTATTTATTTTATTACTTATTTTTATATTTTATTGTTACTTTTTATTATTTTTAATTATTATTACTTAATTATTTCATCATGTACATGTATATTTTACATATATATATATATATATATATATATTTTACATATATATATATATATATATGAGCTTATCAGAAACAACTTCTCTATAAATTAGACGTAAGATTTTATATTACTAAATCTATCCAAATCTTACATATCAGTAAAAAAATTTCTGAATTATTATTGTTAGTATTATTGTTATGACTGTTATTCTTGTTATTGTACTATTTAAATTAAAAAGGTTCAAAACGAATGGGCTCTAACTAGATCCGTGAGCTTGGATGGTTCCTCTCAATTCATTTCCTATCCCATTTCACCAAATCACGAAATTATTGACTTGCCCTAATTTAACAGAGGAGGCCCTATGTCCGCTTAGCCCAACTCTTCTTCTTCATTTTCTTCTTCTCTCTCAGACTCTCTCTCTCTCTCTCTCTCTCTCTCTCTCTGCTCCACATCCCAGAATCTCTCCAGGGTCAAGGCTCTCTCTTTACATTAGCATAACATAAACCAAACCCGTAAAGCCAGAATGGACAATAAACCTAGAAAGCGCGGTCGCAAACCCAAAAACTCTCCGTCCCCTGAAACCATGGACTTCCAGTTCACCTCAAACGTCCCTCCAAACGACACCGTTCCTGTCCCTTCCACCACTACAACCTCCTCCGAAATTCCGGCCACCTCCACCAGCCCTCCTCCTTCGCGCCGGGGACGAGGAAGACCCCGGAAAGTTGGGAAGCAAACGGAAACTTTGGAGCAACCCAAGTCGCCCGAACGGCGATTAACTCGACACAGCGAGCAAAACGGCGACTTTTGCGCACCCGGTAGCGAGATACGACTGAATAACATGATGGGGATTGCCGTGGCGGCGGCGGCGGCAGAGTGGGAAAGCGCGGTGAAGGTGGTTCCAGCTATGGATGCGGTGGTGAAAGTGTTCTGTGTGCATACTGACCCAAACTTCTCGCTTCCATGGCAGAGAAAGAGGCAATATAGTTCGAGTAGTAGTGGCTTTATTGTTGGGCGACGAAGGGTGTTAACTAATGCGCATTCGGTGGAGCATCACACCCAAGTGAAGTTAAAGAAAAGAGGTTCTGACACCAAGTATTTGGCGACTGTTTTGGCTATTGGGACAGAGTGTGACATTGGTGAGTAAAGTTTTAATTTTTCATATGTGCATAGGCTGATGTTTATTAGTTTATGCTTTTATCAAACTTTCAGTTGTTGTAAAGAGAGGGGTAGTCTGGGTGTCTTTTAGGGGAGATAATTAATGTCAAGATTTAAAGAATTGTAATTCCTCAACGTTGGAACAGTACGGTTTTCATTGAGTTGCCTAATCGAGGACGGCTAATTAAAATCCTAAACTAAGCTTATATTTCTATGGTTGAGGATGAGGACAACGAAGAGATTGGAGGACAGGCCACACATTTTAATACTTTTTACCTTTGTTTTATTTTTTATTTTGGCTTTTCTGGTAGAATGTTAGTATGAGAGGGATTCGTATTATGAGATGGGAAGAAACGTCAATTTATCAGTAGAGTATTTTTATTTGGTATCTAGTTCTGGTTGATATTTCCTGCAATAATAATTAAATTTATCAGGCAAGACACTTTTGTTCAATACTACTTCTCCACTGCTCAGGAGCATCACTTTTCCTTTCCTTTTTTTTTTTTTGAGTGATAATGTTTAAGATAATTAAGCCAATGATTGTCAAAATATGTATGTTTGAATGTCTTATAAGTTTATGGTAATGCTTACTACTCTTTTTCTTACAGTGCAACTGAACTGTCAAAGTTCAAAAGCTTTGAGTATTTTTTCATGTCAACTTTTGCTCTCTTTTGTTGATGTTTCAGCATTATTGACTGTTAGCGATGATGAGTTTTGGGAGGGAGTCACACCAGTTGACTTTGGAGACTTGCCTGCACTTCAAGATGCCGTCACTGTTGTTGGTTACCCAATTGGGGGCGACACAATCTCTGTAACAAGCGGTGTTGTCTCCCGAATTGAGATACTTTCTTACATCCATGGGTCAACTGAGCTCTTAGGATTGCAGGTCAGAAATACTGGAGTCCTGCCTACTATATATAGTGCTTCCATTTAGTGTCGACTGCTAATGGATCCATTGTATATGTTTTCATTAAAATTCTATTTCAGATAGATGCTGCTATAAATTCTGGAAATTCTGGGGGACCCGCCTTTAATGACAAGGGGAAATGTGTTGGTATTGCGTTTCAGTCTCTGAAACATGAAGATGTGGAAAATATTGGCTATGTTATTCCAACGCCAGTCATAATGCACTTTATTCATGATTATGAGAAGAATGGGGCTTATACAGGTACCCAACTGTTGAAAATGATATAGAAACTGTTTTTTACAACGTACTAGTCATATATATGCTTACAATGCTCAGCTTGTGACTGCTCTGCTTTTCTTACCATAAAGTTGTTGCTTTTAATAGGTTTCCCAGTTCTTGGGGTGGAGTGGCAGAAGATTGAAAATCCTGATCTTCGATTGTCAATAGGGATGGGAACTAATCAGAAAGGTGTCCGCATTAGAAGAATTGAGCCAACAGCTCCAGAATCACAAGTTCTTAATCCTTCTGATGTCATTTTAAGTTTTGATGGAATTAATATTGCTAATGATGGGACGAGTAAGTTTTTGTTATCTGCTTATCTCAGGTTTTAATTTAAATATTTGCATTAATTTGGCGCTTAATTTTGCAATGCGAGTAATAAGTAATCTTACATGGTTATTCAGTCATGCATGACCTTGATAAAAGTTTATGACGTAGTCAAAATATCTGAGTGGATGGTCCGAAAAGAATATTGAGCAGAGTTGCTTTAAATACTGCTTGTACCTTTCTTTATTGGATTTATCTAGCTCCTGTCCCCAACATCCAAGGAATATAATGGGGTAAGGCTTTCTCAGGTGCTGCATATTGTGCATAGTGTTAGTCATTTTAGTTTCTCAAATTCTTCTGCTGACCTAAATGGTATTGTGTTCTGGTAAATCTTATCAGAATCAATAGCTGAGGGTGGTCACGGGACTCTGTTCAAACTAGCTTTATAAATCTAAATGTTTCTTAGTTTGTGCTAAACGTTGAAACTTTCTTTGGTGTTATCATTACTGACTTATCTTTTATATTACCTTACATTAACCTTTTATTTCTCTTTTTCTTTGGATTAACTTTCAGTTCCATTCAGGCATGGAGAGCGGATAAGTTTCAGTTACCTTGTTTCTCAGAAATACACTGGGGACAAGGCTCTGGTAAAAGTTCTCCGCAATTCAAAGATATTGGAATTCAGCATTAAGCTTGCAACTCACAAAAGACTTATACCAGCTCACAACAGCGGCAGACCTCCTTCTTATTACATTGTTGCTGGATTTGTTTTTACTGCAGTATCTGTTCCTTATCTGCGATCGGAGGTGTGTAATTGAGTTTGACCTCCAGTGTGCCTGTCTCTGGCATATTGGATTTAGAAATTTATTTTCTCTGTTTGCTATTCTATTGCTTGTCACTGCTTTATCTCAGCAGTCCAGACTCTTCAATTTATAATTCCGAAGATATTTGTATTACACTGTATACATTTTTGCATTGGAAAAAGGCTTTGGAATTTCACTAATTTCTTGGTTATTGCCCTTTGCTGCAGTATGGAAAGGATTATGAATTTGATGCTCCAGTTAAGTTGTTGGATAAACATCTGCATGCAATGGCTCAGTCTATAGATGAACAGGTTGTTGTTATTTCACAGGTATGTCTGACTCGTCTTTCAACCGGCTTTATTCTATGTTTTTTCCATGGTATCTTGGAGCTCACTGCTTTAGGATAAGTACAAGCCAATCATATGCACTGCTGGACATGGGTTTTAATTCACTATTTTTGATAGAGCGAAAAAAATTCACTGCATAAAGTATGTTTATGAAATTTGTGCTAGGTGCTTGTGGCTGACATTAATATTGGGTATGAGGAGATTGTCAACACTCAGGTATTTGGTTTGATGTAGCTGGTTATATTAGTTAATGTAGCTTCTGTTTTTACATTCACTAATTAAAATCTTTGTTGTGCCTGCAATAAAGGTTCTCTCTTTCAATGGCAAACCTGTGAAGAATCTTAAGAACTTGGCAGAGATGGTGGAAATCTGTGATGATGAGTTTTTAAAGTTTGACCTTGAATACCAGCAGGTTCTCTCTATAAATTTGTTTCTCTCTATAAATTTGCGTGTGGGGCACCTCAATGCATACATACTGTATACTTCACACATAGGAAGCGTTCACTGATTTTGGAATTCATTGTGCAGATTGTGGTTCTACAGAACAAAACTGCCAAAGCGGCAACATTAGATATTCTTGCAACACATTGTATACCTTCTGCTATGTCTGATGATCTCAGGACTTGAGAGAAAATTAGACCACGGAACAAAGGATTACGAATTGGTTGAAGACTGCAGCCAATGTAACGAGGATCATGTTCATCTTCGATGGTCAAGTTTGCTCATCTTGTTTGGGAGTTCATCATTATACAACAAGACTTAGTTTTTCTGAGAGTAGCAGCCCTTGGAGTTAAAAAATGGTATGTAGTTCTTTAGTATGGAAGAGAGGTACATAGGATCTGTACGTACATCTGTTTAAAAGTTAGGTAAAAAGTTCAGAGGGCCATCTATCGGTACTCTTTCCGATTTATTTTATATCAGGATGAAAGCAGGGAGGATTTTGATAGTAGTCTCCCAAATGTTGAAGGATTTTTTTTTTCCTTTTGGGTTATGGGGACTTCTGTGGTAGTTGGGACTTGAGCCTTATATATTATTGTGCGTATTATGATATTTGATTTAGCACTAAGATGATATAATTGTAGACGCCGAATGACCTAAATGGGAAGTTGTTCTATTGGGTTACCACCTTATCGACCGCAAACTAACCAGTCTGGGTTATTTTCCTTTTCTGATCATTACAAGCACTTGAATCCGATTAGGTTAAATGCGTAATGCAGCTCATTGTATGTATTGCTCTGAGGATTGTTAATTGGTCTTTTGCGTGGAATACCATAGTTTTGCAGGATTTGGCAAAGAAGCATCCTGTGTCTTAAGGTGGTAGAGTGGGGTTTCTGAAGGTAATGCCAATCAAAGTAGCAAACTCAACCTATGTTGTTGGCAACTAACATGAGCTTTAACGTTTTGTACACTAGTATACTTGCAACCAAGGGAAGGAGTCCTGGTTTTATGGGGACCCCTATATAAGAAAAAACTGGCCCTTGTTCTATTCAAGGAACCTTCTGACCCTTGCCAATAAACTACACTTCATTTTTGTAGCTTTTCAGCAAAGGAACCTTCTCTGAGGATGGACGATGCTCTGGGATCCCTGAATCACAATCCTGACTGAGCTCTTCTTTGGATTTTCCCCACATTACCGTATAGAATCCAATGGATATTATTGCAGCTCCAATGAGACTGAAAAAAATATACACGTATACAAAAGTAGGGTGTCAAAGATGCCGTATACAAAGCAAGAGAATGGATTGTAGCTCTTTTCCTCTCTGCTTACTTTTCAAAAGGTGAAGGTGGAAGATTACTAAAACCATAAACATAAGTTTTTGACAAAGAATTTTGGCCATTTTCTGAAGTTCCATACCTGCCAAGGTGGAGAATATCACCGAGGAACATCACACCCATGCCAACGGCGATGGCAATGGACAATGGCTTGAACATTGCCACGAAGAAAGGTCCCTTCAAGTGCAGGGCCCATGTGTGAACAGTATTGTTCAAGCAACACCCAAAGAGCCCCTATAGACACAAAAGGGAACAAAAAAGAGAGTCAAGTACAAGAAACTGTAGATGCATGGTACTCTAAGCAAATTCTTCTCCTTTACGGACTTCCATTCGTCTCTCACCGAGCAAAAGATCGAGGCCAATGCTAAATTTGGTCGCACTATCCAAACACTTGAAGTTCCTTCTGTAAGTAGAGCCACAACTGCTGCTATCACGCTCACGGATAAATTGTAGAAGAATACCACTGTTAGCTCTGCTGGGTACTCCTTCATAATTTGCGTCTATATAGTGTTACAGACTGTTCAGTTTTCACTTCAAACACTGCCAAGTTCACACTGAAAATGTAAATCCCTGGAATTTTGAGCAAGACAATACCTGAACAATGTACCATAGGGGAACTAGTATATACTCTGCTGTGAGGAAAATGCTGCCAAGGATCCAGTTGGGGTTTGAAGAGTGAAGACGGTGATCAAGTAAATCGGATGATGGTGAAGCTATAAAGATAGGTGGGCCTTTGTAGAAAGTCACTACAAATGCGCCTGTTATTGACACAATGGTGCCCAAAACTTTGGCCTGGCTACTTGTTCTTCTCAAAGCAACAGTTTCCATCCTTTCCATGGGAATATTCATAGTTAAGTTAGAAGTGGTCCACCAAAAGTATAGATAACTTGTAAGGGCGGAAGGCACTAATGTCTCAATCAATCCACAAATGGAGTAATAGTCATCGTTCATTATCATTCAGCTTTTGAAACTAGGCACCAATCATCAGACAATTTCATCTATCCTCCCATGTACTAGTATTCAATTGATTATGTAACCAATTGGATTATGACAAAAAGGAAAGATGCAGCTTCTATTTGATTGCTCTCACATCCGCAGACAACCTCCATTCAAACATATGGATTTTAAACTTGGAATCAAAGCTCAACTTCACTAGATAGAGGGGCCGATTAGTAACGTTTAAGATGGCTATTGCTAAACCAACTGAAAGCGCAAATACTAACTGAAAACAGAGATAGCAGAATAAAGGTGTCAGATTGGCTAGCAGAAGTAGACATCTGCTCTAAGAAAAAAAAGAAAGCACCTTTGATCAACTTTAACAAAAAGGGAAAAACACCTGACGTCACTTCACATAGGAAAACAGGATGAAAGTTTAAGCCAATGAACTTAGCATAAGCAAACAGGGCAATTAATGGAATATGGCACTACCTGAAAATGATAGCAAGTATGAACGTAAAAGCTGGTGTCAGGTTGCTGATCGCCGAAGCTAGCGTGGGTGAACTATAATTAATCCCTGTGTATCCCATGATTTGAGATGAACTCCTGCTCCACAACCCAAAAAATCATAATTGATAAGCCTTTCCTTTTCACTTGCAACCCTCATTGAAGGACAAATTACTTAATCATCTCACAAAACCCACTACTTTTTAGGCTTCAAAAATCTACACACACAGTCGGTTAAGTAATATTTACCCTATAAGCCCAAGAAGAGCAATTTTATACAGTATAGAGAAGCTCAGTGGAGGAAGCACTCTTGATCTGCGTAAGAATCGAAGCACATGTATTTAGTTCATAACATTAATCTTGTTTTCTCCAAAAACCCACCAAGCAGGTGAGATGAAAGAGGAGAGATAGGGACCTGTAGGAGATGAATGGAGCGGGAAGAAGAACAAGAGCAGCAATAGCATAAGCATATACAACAAAAACATGGTAGCTCATGCCCTTCATAGTTGCTGCCTTGAAAAGTGTGTTTAAGCCCACATTGACACACTCCATTGTCACCAACACTGCAAATGGCAACACATCTCTGTAACAGTACCTCTCTGCCATGGTTAGGCACCTGTCTCTATCTCTCTCTCTCTCTCTCTCTCCACCACAGAACACTAAAGCACAAAACAGGGGAAGAAAGAGAGATTGTCTTGTGTAAAACAGAGAGGATGAATGCACAGAGGGAAGGTGATGCTTTTTCTTTCCAAGAAACAAGTGTTGACAAGTTATCGTAGTGGCGCAATTATTTAACAAGGCTTGCATTTTATTATTATTGTGGTCACTAGCATACAACTATTAGCTGTGGGTAAGAAGCAATGGTTATAGTGTGAAAGGCATCTTTCACTAAGTTGATTATTGCACGCTTTTGTTTCTATATCCTTCACCTGCAATTACCATTTCATTGGTCATTTTTAGAACTTGGGGTCAATTATTTACCTTCAAATCAAAACTGAGACTAAGTCGATTCATACCAGCAACCTCTTCATTACATGACAATTGGATTGGGGGATTTAATGTTTTTTTGAGTTAAACTGGAAGGGGGGAAAAAAGGAAAAGGAGAAACCAATGCATTAGGTTTGATTACCCTTTTACAATGTTTAAAAATATTATACTAAGATGGATTAATTACTACATAAGTGGGATTGATTCGTGTGCCAAGCACACGTTTCGCTCATCCATGGCCATGGCAAGGATCTCGTTCTCACCGTCATCTTTTCTTAAAGGACACAAGTGGTCCACATCACTCTATAATCTATACTAGCCTTCATCAGTCAGAATTCAGAAACCAAATTCTTTATTTGGACTTCGATGTCTTGTGCCTTATTGGACTAAAGAATCGACGCCGAATTATTGTCAACAGTGCAAGCGCAAGTTGAATACGGAATCATTGCCTTTTCAGTCTGATCTCTGAAGTGGCGTTTTCAGTTGCACCAAGCCAGTTCAACAACTCATGCCAATTTGGTCAAATGTCCCACCCAATTCACCCACCATTTTAGGTTTCTATTATATGGAACGGTCTGTCCCAAAGCTCGATTCCCAGTTCTGGACAATGGAGATCAACACCCAAATGGGTTAATTGTATTCGACTTTTATGTCATTAAGTCTTTATTGTTAAGGAAGAGGAAACAAAGGCATTCCTTTAAGGTGCACAACAAAAAGCAGCGCAGTCCTTAAAAGAGGAGAGGAAAACAGAGAATTGCAAGCAGGACTTGCAACTTGAAATACAGAGTATGGGAGGCTTTATCACTACTAGTACTAGTGGAATAAAAATCCTCCACTTGAAGCAAGGAACAACTCTTATCTTCTATTTATGGTTTGATTGATTAGTATTATGAATTGTGTCTGTTTCCATTAACTAAACACCAAAACGAAAGCTACGGTGGATATTGAGTTCAAAACTGTGTGATTTTAATTTATGTTTACGTAATAAACGATTTCTTTATTTAGAATTATATTTTCATTGTTTCTAATGTTTGTTAAAATTGGCTACTTTTCAATTAATTATTTGATTAATTATCATTCACAAATAATTAACAAGTCTAAAAAAGTATACGTTGTGATTAATTACTAAATGTAAAGCTAATTACAAGTAGTTCGCTCGTAATTAGGGATAGCAATAGGTCAACTTATAGGCTAGCCCCCGTCAATTTAATTAAATTATAAATTTAAAACGTCTTTTTTAATTGAGTCCAAGCCTACTTGAAGCTTAACTCTTTTATCGTTTTGTTTAGAATAATTGATCCTCAAGTAGGTTAGATTTAGGCTAGCTCATGAGTCAACCTATTAAAAACATATGAATCTGGACCAGGATCAGTCTATTGTTTTATGATCACATTGTACTAAATTTGAACTTTTAATAAAACATTATACATTCCTTTTTTATGATTGTTGCAACCATTACCATGGGGTATCAATTGTAATATAAAAATAAAAGGGTCAGTCATCCAATATGTTAATTGCATCTTTGCATTACTGGTCAATTGAAATCACATGTACTATTATTATTATCATTGATTGATTCAAAGTATTATTTACTTATTTAAGATTGATTTAGTTTTCTTATTTAATTAAATTTATTGTTTATATATTGATTAATTACATACTTGAATACTGGCTATTTAAGGAAAGTTAAAGTTTTGGTATTTATTAAAAAAAGAAAGAAATCTCTTTGATGTTTATTGTTTAAAAAAGAAAAAGAACAAAAAAATAGGTTATTAAAAGGATACTATTTTAATCAGGTGAGTTTTAAATTAATTTAAGTTAAACTTGTCGTGCATAAATTTGTATAATTTCCTTCAATTTGTTTAACCTATAAACTTCTTTTTCTATTCCTTTACCTAATCTATATTAGAACCCTTATTAAGTCCTTTTGATTTATGCATCTTTTTTCAGTGGCGAAGATATAATTTATGAACAAACTTATGTAAATAACTTGCTACGCTTTAATTTAAAAGCTTAATGAACCTTACACATTTTGAAGGTATAGAGTAAAATCTATGAGATGGTGTCAAGTCTTGTTTTATTTAATTTTGATGGAATTGATGAAATATTTTATTTTCATTCTAAAAATGTGTCCTATTAATGTTCGTTTTTTCAATTGTTATATTATCTTAAACTTTTAATGTGTATTAGCATTTATGATATTTTTGGATAATATGAAAGAAGATAAGAGGTTATAAGGAGGATAATTGATGTATTAAATTGATATATACTTGAGGACAAGCATGAGTCGGTGTGGGAGAATTTAACAAGATATTTTTTGGTTATGTTAATTGAACTTATTTCTTTTGTTTTGGATTAATTTTGGTACTATAATGATGAAATTAATATTTATTCTGTTTTATGAGATCAAAAGTAGAGATTACATCAAATTAGATCATTATTTATAATAATCACGATTTTCGAAAAAGTTGATAGATTGTTGTAATAGATAAGATGAGATCATGCCTAATGCTAGATTCCAATTCAATTACGAGTTTGACCACAAAAAAAAAATCAATTACGAGACTTATTCTTATCCCTATTATATACGGATTTGAAGTTGTTTAGAAAACAATCTCTTTTAGTTTTTGGGTATGAAAAAGGAGAGAAAACGTACACATACATTTCTTCATATCATTCTCTTTCATTTTCTTTGTATTTTCTTTTCATCTTTCATACATATAAGGATAAATTTAAATATTATGATTCAAGGGGATTCAAAACTCTAGTTCTAACCTTGTGAGTATTCTAAACTTAGATTTTATTTTAATTCAAGTATTTCTTTTCTTGCTCTTTTATTTCATGAGTCATCAATATTGATTGATCTGACAAATTAACATAATATCTATAACTATTTATAAATTCAATTATCCGTAATTGTCATGAATGATTGATACAAGCAACAAATATGTTGTTTATGAATTTTTATATTTAACTTATGATAAATAAAAAACCTAAATTGAATAGTTGTTTATTTATGAATTTGTATATTTAACTTTTGATAAATAAGAAAACTAAATTGAATAGTTGTAGTTATCTCAATCATTTAATTTATGATTTTGTCTTTTTCATTAAGCATATTACTATCATTTAATTGATAAGGAATGTTATCATACTCAATCAATTTATAGTAAATTTTGAATTGAATGCTAAGTTTGAACCAATTAAGTTAAGAAAATTTGAAACTTATTATGACTATCCTAATAGGTTTCTAACTAACTGTTGAATTATGAAAATTATTATTTTTAAACCAATAATCATCGTTACAATTGGATGAAATATTTTCCTTGAATTGGGAGTTAATTAAAATTGAATTTTTCATTTTCAATTAATTTATTTTTATTTTTTGTTCATTTTAATTTATTAGTTAATTTATTATAAGTTTCCACTCTATTTTGTCAATTGAAATTAATAAATTATTTTTAGTTCTACAATTATTACAAAATTTTAGTTAATCGAAATTAATTTTAATAGTTTCAACAATTCGATCACCTATCATGCACAACTTATAGAAGAAGATTATAATAATCTCAGCAAGGTGCATCTTTATAATTTCAGCCTGTAAAATGTGTACAAGTTTGTTTCACCTCCTTCCAAGCATGTGATTCCACAATTTCTTTAAATTGAGATGGCTAAATAGCTAGTACCTGAATGATATACCAGTTTGACAAAAAAGGTTTGTCATTAGCAAGTAAGAAGCCATTAAAGATCCAATTTGATTCGGACGAGCTTGTTGGAGATATGATTCAAAAACTATTGCAGGAGATATAATTCCAAATTTGTTGGAGCAAAATACTGCAACAAACTTTCAAATAATTAGGTAGTTAATAAGAGATTTGTATTGTTTTTAGTTAGCAAGAATATATGTGAATAGCATAACTTTCTAGATTTAGTTAGTTATTTGTTAGCCTATAAATTAGCATCCTAACATGTATTGATAGTGCATTGGAGTAAAAGAACATCTGTCCTTTGTTTCTTTAAAAATATGCGAAATTCTTATTTCTTTTTTTTTTGCAGTAGTAATTTCTTTTAAAACTAACATTTGGTATCAGAGCTCCTAATGATCTTAAGCGGCTTATGAGTGTTCGAGAGACAACAGCAACATGGTGTCCAACAATACATCAATTCTTTCACCTCTAATTTTTAATTGCGAGAGTTATAAAATTTGGACAATCAAAATGAAAACTCACTTTAGAGGTATTGACTTGTGGCAGTGAGTCAAAAGTGAAAGGCAAATACCACCTCTAGAAAATAACCTAACATTCAATCAAATTAGGGCTCATGAAGATGAAGAAACCAAAGCTCCAAGAGCCTTATCTCAAATTCACGAGGTTGTCTTTTGATCAATTTTTCTAAGAATTATAGGTTGTGAAATTATTAAGGAAGCTTTAGACACATTGAAAGAACTCTATCATAGAAACAATAGAACAAGGTGGATGCAAGCGTTATATATCAAAAGAAATGTTGAGATTCTAAGGATGGAAGAAAAGGAGACTCTCTATAAGAGTTTTTTGACAGGCTAATAATGATGGTGGTAAATAAAATTAAATTGACAGAGAAGAGCTACTTGATAGCAGGATCATCTTGCAAGCTTGCTCGAAAGATTTGAGGCAAAAATTTCATCTCTAGAGAATTCAAAAGATATCAGTTAAAATACCTTACCTGAATTAATCGATGCCCTGCATGCTCTGGAGCAAAGAAGAATGTTGAGAAAAAAAAGTAACTCAACAGGTAGTGAGGAGACTTATCTAGCAAAGGCCTCAACTTCAAAAGGAAAAGCTCAATCTCAATGTGGTATTTGGAAGAGCCTTGGTCATCATGAAGACAATTGTTGGTAAAAGAGAAAACGTCAGTGTTTCAAATGTAAGAAATTCAGGTATATACAAAGGAATTGCAAAAATAAGACTAAAGAAAGTATCAATTTGATACATATTGCTAAAGAAGAAGAAAATTTGTTTTAATAGTGGTGAAAAGTGCATCAGGAAGAAGCTCTTTGGAGAGAAGTGCTCCAACCATTGAAGGGTGATGGGAAGCACATCATTAGGCACAATAAGTATGTGATTTTGAATCATGGGAGAGAGTTGGAGATATGATTCAAAAAATGTTGCAGGAGATATGATTTTAAATCTGTTGAAGAAAAATATTACAACAAACTCTCAAATCAGTTGATTAGTTAGCTAATTAATTGGATATTTTTAGTGTTTTTAGTTAACAAAAATATTTGTTAGTAGCATAACTTTATGGATTTAGTTAGTTATTTGTTAGCCTATAAATTAGCATCCTAACATGTATTGATAGTGCATTGGAGTAAAAAAGTATTTATCATCTGTTTCTTTAAAAATATACAGAATTCTTATTTCTTTCGTTTTGTTTTTTGCAACAGTAATTTCTTTTAAAACCAAAAGAGTTAGGAGGCAACTGAAGCCAAACGGGTTATTTTGGAATTGCAATGGATAGAACTTCATGGCCCTTGTGACGAACCGCAAATAAGGCACCTAATATTGACAGTAAAGTTTTAATGACATTGGCCCTGAGTACTGAAACTTCTTATCCCTAGCATCTCAATCCTTATTGAGGTCATTACACAAAAAAAAGAGAGTTTGAAATTTGTGTCATTGTAGGGCTACTAGAAGTTTCATACATAAACATATTGGATTATATTAAGCCACGATTGTGTTTATTAGCCTAAATTTCATCAATTAAATCTTCCCCTAGCTATGAGACAATTGGTCTCTTCATTTGCAAATTTAACTTCTTAACAAAAGATACAAAAAAACAGAATTAGATATCGCATAACAAACGTATAGGTTTGTCGACTCATATAGACACTAATGACCCACTAGAGCTTGTTTTACACGAGCCTTCTTTCTTTCTTTCTCAAAGTGATCTGGAAGTGAAGATTCCTTGCTATAATGGATAATCTGATATGTATTAAATTCTTGTGGTAAATCTCATTACAGCTCTTCGGTTCAGCTCCAAATAATCTATTGTTCCACTCTATCAACATGTAGCATATTACTATGCTAAAGCTCATTCAAAGTAGTTTAATGTCATATTTGTTCCACTCTGTGATTGTTGAGATCCAATTGACAATCTCGAACCATGTTGGCTTTGCATTCGAGCCAAAATGCTTTGAGATCCTATCCATATTAGTGATGAGAAATTACTCTTGAAGAGAAGGTAGTTGATGTCATCCACATGGTGCATGTAAAGTTCACACGGCAGGCTTAGGATATTGAACTTAATTGTATCTTTTATTGGAAGACAACCTTTAATGGCTAGCTAAAGTATGAGAGTATGCGCGATGCTTGAGAATTGATCCACCACAAAAACTTGCTGATGATGCTACTGAGAAGGAAAGAAAATCTTATGAGGAGTGGGAGTACTAATCGATGCTATTTGATGATTATGAGATATCACATGGATGAATCCATTCGTAATAGTATTCCCGAGGCCAACAATGCAAAGGATTTTCTTGCCGCTACTAAGAAGAAGTACATGAAGTTCTCAAAAAAATGAGAGGAATGAATACTTAAACATGCTTTATCACACCATTTATGATGGTGCAAGTGATATTAGGGCCCACATCGACAAGCTTATAGGTTGCTACCATAAGCCTAAGGCTATGGATATAACCTTGGTTAAGACTACATGATATGGTTTATGATGGGGACTCTTCCTTCTAAATTTGATTCAATTAGATTGAGTTATATGCTCAGAAAGAGCAATGGATTGTTGAGGAGATGACTGCTATTCTTGCCAAGGAAGAGGATGATATGAAGAAGGGAAGGGCAAGAAGCATCTCCATGATGATGAACCATAGCAATTATCAAAAGAGAAAGTTCACTCCTAATAGCTCAGGTGATCAGAAGCTTGTCAAGAAGAAAGTTGTCTATGCTAAAGGAAGTAGACAAGCGGGTACATCTTTTATTAGTTAGAAGAACAAGTTTTTAAAGGGAAGTGCAACTTTTGTCAGAGTTTTGGGCATAAGAAAGCTGATTGCCGAAAACTCAAAAATCATTTAGAGAAGAAAGGTAAATGTCTTGTGATGTTTTGTTTAGAGTCAAATGTTATTGACGTACCTTTAAATAATTGGTGCTTAGATACTGGAGCAACAATTCATGTTACGAATTCCTTATAGAAATTGACAAGTCGAAGAAGGCCAACTAGATCTGAGCAACATGTATACATAGGAGACGATACCAAAGTCAAAGTTGAATTTTTTGGGACAGTTGAACTACAGTTAAATACAGGGCATCTTTTAATGTTACATGATGTCGCTTATTTACCCTTTATTAGAAGGAATTTGATTTACGTATCTATTTTGGATATACTAGGTTATAGTCTTCTTTTTGGAACTGAAAAATTGACTTTGTATTGTGACTCTCTTTTGGTGGGAAATGAAATTTTATGTGAAAGTTTATACAAACTTGAGTTGAATGATTGTGTTACTGTTGTTGTGACATATTTCTAAAGACAGAATGGAGAGGTTAGTAAAGGATGGTGTACTACAGGATCTTGATTTTTCAGATTTCACTGCCTGTGTTGATTGTATTAAAGGGAAATTGACTGCCAAGATTAGAAAAAGCAAAACAGACAGGAGTTCAGAATTGTTAGAGTTGATTCATACTGATATATGTGGACCATTTATTCCACCTACTATGGGTGGTTATAAATACTTCATCACTTTTATTGATGATTTTTCCAGGTATGGTCATATGAAGCTCATTCGTGAAAAAACTGAATCTTTGGAAGCATTTAAGATTTTCAAGACGAATGTTGAGCTTCAAGAGGGGAAGAAACTCAAGGTAGTTAATTCTGATAGAGGTGGAGAGTATTATGTTTGTTATGATGAGAGTGGAAGGCATCCAGGGCCTTTTGCTAAATACTTGCAAGAATGTGGTATTAAAGCAAAGTATACAATGCCAGTGACATCTAAACAAAATGGAATCGCTGAAAGAAGAAATTGCACACTTCTTGATATGTTGTGGTGTATGTTGATTCATTCTATTTTGCCTGAATTTTTGTGAGGTGAGGCATTGAAGACAACAGTTTATATCTTGAATGAAGTACCTAGCAAATCAGTTCCAAAGACTCCATATGAGTTATGGTCAAGTAAGAAACTAAGCTTGAGCCATTTTAATGTTTGGGGATACAAAGCAAAAGTGAGGCCCTATAATCTGCAATCTAAGAAGCTTGATCTGAAAACTATTAGTGGCTACTTTGTAGGCTACACCATCAAATCAAGAGGTTTTAGATTTTATTGTCCATGTCACACAACCAGAATTATAGAATCAGATAGAGCTATCTATTTTGAAAATGAATTTGATTCAAGTCAAGGGTCAAGAGAAAGTTTATTCAAGGAAGGACACATTATACTCCCTGTACCTATTACTTCAACTCCTACTGATGACCCTGTGATTGAACATATTCCAGTAGGATCTCATGATAAACCTCAAAATCAAGTACAAGATGAAGTTATTGATAATGGAGATGATGAAGTTGTTGTCACGAGATCACAAAGAACATGTAGAGCTATCATTCTTGATGACTATATTGTCTATTTACAAGAACATGAGTTTGATGTGGGAGAAAATACTGAACCAGTCAGTTTTCAAAAAGCCATGAACAGTCCTCAATCTGCGTTATGGATGAATGCAATGGAAGATGAGTTGAGTTCTATGTCATAAAATGGAGTTTGGGAGTTGGTTGAACTACCCAAAGGTTGTAAACCTATTGGGTGCAAATGGGTTTACAAAATCAAATATGACTCAAGTGGACAAGTAGAAATGTATAAAGCCAGACTTGTAGCTAAAGCCTATAGCCAGAAAGAAGGGATTGATTTCAAAGAAACTTTCTCACCAGTTTCTACAAAAGATTCATTACGAATCATTATGGCTATAGTTGCTCATTTTGACTTGGAACTCAATCAAATGGATGTGAGGACCGCCTTCTTGAATGGAGATATGTATCAAGATGTTTATATGATCCAACCAGTTGGTTTTGAGATAACTGGTAAAGAACACATGGTTTGCAAGCTCAGAATATCTATTTATGGGTTAAAGCAAGCATCAAGGCAGTGGTATCTCAAGTTTGATATGATTGTCACTGCAAATGGCTTTAAGGATAATGTAGTTGATCAATGTATATATATGAAGTTTAGTGGGAGCAGTTTCATTTTTCTGGTATTGTATGTTGATGACATCCTACTTGCTTCTAATGACACTAATCTAGTATTTGAGACAAAGCAACTGTTGTTTAGTCATTTTGATATGAAGGATCTTGGTGAGGCCTCTTACGTACTTGGGATTCAAATTCTTTGAGATAGAGCTAATGGGATTCTTCGATTGTCTCAAAAGACTTACATTGATTGGATCTTGAAAAGACTCAACATGCATTCTTGTTCTCCTAGAAAGGCACCAATAGTGAAAGGTGATAAATTCTCAAAGGCCCAATGTCCACAAAATGATAAAGAGAGAGATAAAATGAAGGTCGTTCCTTATACGTCACTTGTAGGCAGCCTGGTGTATGCTCAAGTATGCACATGCCCTGATATTGCTTTTGTTGTAGGCATATTGGGAAGATACTTGAGTGACCCTGATCTTAGCCATTGGAAAGCGGCTAAGAAAGTCATGAGGTATCTTCAGGGTACCAAAGATTATGTGTTGACTTATCGGCGAGCTGACACTCTTGATATAATTGGGTTCAGTGATGCTGATTATGTAGGGTGTGTGGATGATAAAAAGTCCACTTCAGGCTACATCTTTATGATGGTTGGAGGAGCTGTATCGTGGAAAAGTGTCAAACAGACACTCACAGCATCCTCTACCATGGAGGCAGAGTATATGGCGTGCTATGAGGCAGCTTGTCAATCTATATGGTTGTGGAATTTTATTTCAGCATTGAGCATCGTAGACTCTATCTCGAGTCTGCTAAAATTGCTTTGTGATAATTCCGCAACTGTAGCTTTCTCTAAGAACACTAGGAGTACTTCTTGCTCAAAGCATATTGATACAAAGTACTATTTTGTTAAAGAGAGAGTCGCTGAATCCCTCATTACTGTTGAGTATACGCCTACAACTAGCATGTTAGCAGATCCACTCACAAAAGGCTTACCTATATGTGTTTTTGCAAAACACATCTCCCGCATGGAATTGTTAGGAGCCTAGCTGGATAAGATTAGTGGGAGTTTGCTATTTTGTATTGAACATGTTGACACTTTGTGTTGGACCCCAATCTTTAAGTGAATTTTAGAAATATTTTCTTTTATATGTGATGGAATAAATTAAGATAAGAAAGCAAGAAAGAAAAAAATTTTAGACCGATTTTGGATAGTTTAGTCTAAAGTATCCAACGCGACGTTTCTTCAATAATTGTGTTCGGATGTCGGATCCAGTTTTTGTTCCGCTTTTGTTTGTTTGTTTCGATTTTGAATTCACTCTATGATTTCGTTTCCGTATTTTGTGATCCGATTATGCATATCAATTCCATTTCGTTATTTGTTTTGCTTTCGATGCATGCGTCTTTTGATTTTGTTTCATTGCGATTTCCAATATGCTTCATTTTTGCTTTCATTTTTGATTTGTATCCGGTCCGATTAGCTTCGTGTTCGTTTCGTTTCTTTCGCTTTTGTTTTTGATTTGGTTCATTCAATTCAGTTTCGATCTGCTTTTCGGATTCGTTTTTCGTTTCCGTTTCTGCTTTTCTAGTAGGAATCCGGTCACGAGATTGGGACCCAACACTTTGTGTTGGGCCCCAAATTTTTTTCTAATTGATGTATTAAGTATGAATTGTCCTGATTGTGTGACTTATTGCTTAGTTTG
>JANITW010000008.1:14158531-14170355 GCA_027564335.1 Erythroxylum williamsii | reverse complement strand
AATAAATTATATTTTAATTAATTATATTGTAGTTAAATCAATTACAATATTTTAATTAATTAATAATTATATTTTAACTAGTTATATTTTAATTAATTATAACAACTACACCCTTATATAACAATGATACCCATTCCTCTATATTAGGAGGGGAATGAGGTATTACTTAAAAATGGGTAACGAAAATAATGATTCTATAATGATACCTCGTTATCAATAATCTTTCATTCCATACCCATTCCCTTTTTTTCATACCCACCAAACAAGCACCCCCTAAATAAAACATAACCTCTTCATTAGCGCCTCTCTTACGTTTTATTTATTTACTTTTTTTCTCTAAATCTTCAAAATTATGTTACAAAACAAGGAAAAAAAGAATATTACCAAATATAAATAAATGATATTAAAGGAAAGTCAACCTCTCATTTAAAACATACATTCCTACCTCCATCCCTCGCCCGAAGCTTAATGCACAGCGCTGCACCGTCGTCTGCCGCCACAATTGGTGTTGGATCATCTGGTCATTTCTTTTCTCCCGTAGAACTTGCAACTCTCTTTCAAAATCCATGGATGTCTTGTTGCTAGCAATAGAGTACCTAGAAGAAAACCCTTAGCTAAAGATATCATCATCAATATGATCATAACTCGCTGAACCCTCATCGAAGTTCAACACATAACTCAACGGATCGTACTGAAATTTCTCCACCCTTTGATTATTCCTTCTCTGCTAATCTTTCTTAAAAGCGTCTTCCACTTTGGACCTGCCACAACTTTCGACCAATCCTGAACCTTCTTATAGCCCCTGTTCCACCTGTAGCCGTGGTTTCTTTAAGAGCCGCTTTGCGCAGTTTTTTTTTTCACAAAAGAAAGAAAACAAACTCGATCGTCCTAACTAACACAGTTTTTGTGAGACAAAAATTCGTGATGATCACGTTGCATGTAGGCCCAGACTAAAATTGAAGGCTCCGGAATGAAATGTAGGCTAGGACTAGCAAATTCTGCAAGGGAGGCCAAACTATCTGCACTCTAGTTGCCTTCTCGATACACGTGCTAGAACTGCACCTCCCAGGGTTGATGTAGGAGACTCCTGATACCTGCCACCAAAACATATAGATCAGTTTTTGGGCAATGAGAAGTAGAGAGAATATTGATCACCTCGAGGGAGTCGACTTCAAGAATGAGACATCGATAACCGAGGCCCTAAACTAGTTGGAGACCCGATTGGACTCCCAAAAGTTCGGCCTCAAGAGGTGAACTTCTGCCAATCCGATGAAGAAATCCACCACACTACTAGCCCTAGTAGTCCCGTATCAAACCTCATGCAGTAGCTAGGGGTTGACCTTGCTTAACTGCTCCGTCTGTATTAAGCTTGACCCAACCCTCCGACGGCTTGGACCACCCTAGCTGTGGGTCCGTTACTACCCCGGGGCCTCCAAAAATACTCCTTTTCATTGTTCTCGCTCTGTGAATCCAGTTAACGTAATCTAGAACGGTGTGGTGACCTTCTACAGTTCACTAAAAGTCCTAAAAAATGCTACGATTATTCCACTTCCACAGGAACCAGCAGGATACTCCATAAAAAGTAGCTCACAGAGATTGGTGAACTTGAATGTGGGTCGTGAGACTGGCAGTCACCTAAGACATTACGTCAGATTGAAAAAAGTCGGGGTTAACCACTTCCGGTGAAAACTTGCCCCAGAAGGTTGTGACTTGTGAACAATCTCGAAAGGTATGTAAGATGGTCTCCTCTTGATTGCAGAACGGGCACTTGCTGTCCAGAGTGAGATGACGAGCCACTCGCTGGTGGTTAGTCATAAGCTTTTGTCTGATTAGTAACCATAGGAAGGCCTGAATTCTTTGGGGTCCAGCCCACTTACAGATTAGCTCCCACATTTGACTATCATTGGACGAGGGTTGACCCGCGATAAGAGCATACACGGACGCCGTTATAAATCTCCCATTTATAGTAGGCCCCCAAAGGAGAGTATCCTCCTCATTATTTGCCAAGATAGGTTGGGATACGACAAGATCGAGGCAAACTGCGAAGGGGAGGTACTGTTGGAACAAACGCCATTGTCAACTGCTCGCTACAGTAGTGTATTCCGAAATGGTGGCGCAAAGCATATGGGTTGAGATTGGTGAACTCACGATAGAGACTGCGGGTCCCAGCAGAAAACCAATTGTCCAACCAGAATAAGATTTCCGCTCGATTCCCAACTCCCACTGCAAGCCTTGACACACAAAAGGCCAAGTAGCGAAAGCTCCTGTCCTATCGATAGTGAGGGGAATATGGTCCAGAGATAGACGACATTTTGCTCTTAGCAGCCTGACTCATAGGGCAGTGGGTCGAGTTATTAAAGCCCAACCAAGCTTCGCCAAAAGAGCATCATTCGAAATCTGGATGCACTTGAGGCCAAGACCCCCGTCTTTTTTGGGCTTACAGACTTCTTCCCATTTAACTAGATGCATGGGCTGATGCTCAGCTGAAGCCCCCTAAATAAGTTGGTGCATGGTACATTCCAGCTCGTCACAAAGTTGCCTCGGGATGTGCACAGTTTGCATAGAGTAAAGGGGAAGGGCTGCGAGTACTGATTGTGCTAGTGTCACTCGCCCTGCTAAATAAAGGGACTTGGCCTTCCAGCTGGAAGTTTCTTTTGTGCTGTATCCAAAATATGTTGGTAGGTACTCCGCATGATACGCTAATGAATCAGGGGGACACCTAAGTACCTCCCGACATTCCTCGTACGGGTAATGCGTAAAAGTTGGCTAATCCTACGCGCAATAGTAGGAACAACATTCTGGGAGAAGTAAATCCTGGTTTTATCAACATTAACTTTCTGCCTAGAAGCTGCACAAAATACCTCTAAAGTGTTGGATATTAAGTGAGCTTGTGCTTCCGTAGCTTCAGTGAAAAGGATCAGATCATCAGTAAAGAAGAAATGGGAGATGGGGAGCTCATTGGCACTCAGCCTAACCGGCTTCTAGGAACCGTGCTCTACTGCCTGGGATATGCTATGACTCAAACGTTCCATGTACAGAACCAAAAAGTAAAGCGAAAGCGGGTCTCCTTGACGAAGATCCCGGGAGGGGTTAAAAGGGGAAGTCCAACTGCCCTGCCAAGCAACTTGTATGGTAATGGTAGTCACACACTGCATGATAATGTTGATAAATTCCTCTAGCAACCCAATATTTTGCAAGGTGTTTAGGATAAACTCCCAACGGAGCCGGTCATAAGCTTTCTCAAGGTCAACCTTAATTGTGAGGTATCTAGTCTTCCCTTTTTTCTTACGCATCGTATGGATGATCTCATGGGCTATAATAATATTATCCGTGATATGTTTACCAGGAATGAAGCTGCATTGAGTCTCCGCCATGAGAGTCGACATCAGAGGCTTTAAGCGGTTCACCACAATTTTGGAAATGATTTTATAGAGAACATTGCAGAGGCTAATGGGATGGAAATACGTCATTTTAGTCGGGGAGGGGTTTTTAGGGATCAGGACCAGAATGGTATGATTTAAATCGGCTTCCCAACGTGCCTGAGAAAATATCTATTGAAGGAAATTCACCACATAGGTCCAACCTTGCCCCATTGATTATGGAAAAATAAAGCGTTAAAGCCATCAATCCCTGAGGCCTTATTGGGAATTATATCAAAAACATCAGTCTTGACTTCAATGTCGTGAAAAGGCAGCGTAAGCTTTTGAAGTCTGGTTCGGGAATTAAAGGAAAAGCATCGGTGTATATAGTTGAACAAAGTATGAGCAGGCTAGCTGCTCGAGTTGTTCATGATCGGTTATGGGGATCCCATTAGAATCTAGGAGCCGCTCCACCGACAGTTTCTTACGCCTAGACAGAGTGAGAGTATGGTTGAAGTTTTTGTTACAGTTCCTTTTCGAGATCTAGTCGCAACGAGCTTTCTAGTGCCAAAACAATTCCTCCTCACACATAACCTGGCTCAAGTCTTTACTCAGTTTTTCCTCAAGTGTGAGGAGGGAGTCTAAATCATCGTCCGTCATGTTACGTTGGATGCTCTCAAGACGCGCCAACAGTTTCTATTGTTTGTGGAAGATGTTACCAAAATCGTCTTTATTCCATCTCGTCAACTGTTGGGAGAATGTGGCGAGTGATTGACTCATCGTATCAGCATGTAACAGCCAATGGTCTGCAACCACTGCCTTAAACTCCAGATGAGAGAGCCAAGCATTATGGAAGATAAAGGGCATAACTCTTGGGGGACGAGGCGTCGGAGGACGGAGCTAAACCAACAAAGGTCGATGATCCGAACCCATGAAAGGTAGATGTTGGTTCGTCTTATGGGGGAACTCATGAAGCCAAGCTGATGAACCGAAAACATGATCCAGACAGGCTTTAACCAAACCACAACACCACGTATATTTCGACCTTAAATAGCCCAGTTCATGAAGGCCGCTGGCATGGACCCAATCCTTAAAAGGCTTGCTCACGACTCGAGTTGACTGGGCACTTCCCAACTTGTCCGATCGGGCCAACTTTGCATTAAAGTCTCCATCGACTAGCCAAGGATGATGGGTAGTGCGGCCTACCCAACTTAAGACGGGCCAAAGCAAAGATTAGTAAGTCCGCTGAGGGCTAGCATAGAACGCAATGAACTTACACGAGCCCAACGCAAAATTGATAATGGTATGGATGAATTGACGATGAGCTATGCCAATAGAGACAGCCACTTTGTTTTTCCAAATGAGCCAGATCCCACCTAAGAAACCTACGGCTTCAACCCGAAAGGAGAGGTGAAAACCCAAAGACTTAATGACTGCATTGGCCTGAGGACCGCTAATGCGCGTCTCCAGCAAGACCAGAATACTCAGCTTATACGTACGCAAATGATTATGCAGTATGGTTAGGAAGCTAGAGCCCCCAGCCCCCTGGCAGTTCCAAATTAAGATAAACATAAATCTAAAAAACACAGAGAAGGCTAATCTACTATAAAGGTTGAATCGGTACCTCCTATTGTAGCAGACATTGGACACTCGTCCGGGAGTATCTCTTCTTGGGCCACGTTTGCCCTCACTTGCATCCGAACCTCCACTCCACTCGTAACTAGATCCGAAGGTCCCGAACTAGGGTCTGCAGGGCCTTCCTGGGTGTGGTGCACCTCCTGGTCCTCAACACCCTCCATTGGATGGAGATTGGCCTCAATATAGGCTTGGCGTTCCTCTAAAATATGGTTATCACGCACTATTTCGGTGTGGGAGGATATGTCTATAGCCATGTGATTTTGTTGGAGGGTTGGCTAGAGTTGGATTGGTGTAATTGGAGTCTCGCTTGTTGCTGCTTGGGCTTAGGCCTTGAAGTTATCACCTGGGTGGGTCCGAACAAGAGTTGCTTTAGGGCCTCTTAAGGATGACTTCATTTGCTTTTTGGGCCTAGGGGATTTAAACACTAAGTCAGGAAGAGTCTGTTCGCCTTTAGAGACATTTTCGGTAGCTGTAGTGTATTTCCAGTTACCAAAGGGTTTGCTAGTAGGTGGGCCCATGGACGTGCCCTGAACCTATCCTTCCTAGGTGGCCTGACAATCCAGAAGAGCGAACCTCGAGCCTCCTTGATTTGTACCTATCCTGTCCCTTCCATTAGCATTGCCTCTAGGCTGTGATGTCCTTGAACCTTTCCGAGTGACCTACGTCCACTCACCATAGTCGTTAGAGTGTGGAGCCATTGCTTGCGCCCCTGGAAGTGGAACTGGTGTCAACTGCGCTTGCATAGTGCCATCTCCTGAACCAGTTGTTGGTGGAGTATGGGAGGCTTGGGGACACGTCGTCTCAACATGACCGATCCTCCCACTAGCAAAGCAAAGCTGCGGGAGGCCTTCATACGCGAGGAGCAGTGTCTCACCATCAAACTCAATGTTGTGGCGCAACGGGGAAGCCAGATCTACGTCCATGACCATCCTCGCATACCTGCCTTGGGACTTCAGCACAGTTGCAACATCTATGCGGACTGTTGTACCCACCAAGTTGTCAATTGCGGTAAGTATTTGAGGATGATACCGTGCAATGGGGAGGTTGAGAATGCAAGCCCACATGACCGCATGATTCACCATCTAATGGGAGGCCTGAAATTGGGATGCCATTGTTGAACGGACAAAACATGGCCGAAAATCACCCATGGCCCTTGCATCAAAGCTGCCAAGCAATCTGCTTCCTCTCTGAACCTGATGAGGAAGTAATCGAATTCCAAAATTAACTACCTTCATTTGACTCTGCAGGCACCAGAGGGATGCCAAACGCTTACACAAAAGCTGGAAATGATTCATTCATGCGAGTAGCTTAACCACCACGGTGTGTTTCTATTGCACATGCAACTTGTTCTTGAAAGAGGCAAAAAGGGTGAGGCCTCCTCCCTAGTCTGCCGAAACGTTGATGTTGCCTTCGTCAGTGGCGATGACCTCTTCTTCGGGCCAATTATTGTCAATACTCGCAGCAGCTGTAGACCCCGTCACAGTGGCACTATACGACAGTGGAGGTGGAGTGACGATCTCCTCCTCATGATTGCGGGTGCGCACTCGCTTATGGAGTTGGCCCTCCCTAGCAAGGGCCTCCATAGAGGCTTCTAGATAACGTCCGGAGCAGAAAACACAGAAACGAAAACCCAACGCCGAATATGAAATTCCACGAAGGACTGCGAAAGTTGAAGTATGAAAACCATGTGTTCGTCACCTTGTCTCTCACTAGTCTCTCTCACTAGTTTTATATATAAATAATGTGAACATTGCTTAGGTGATTTTTTCTCTGCGTAGTTGTTGATGGGGTTTTGCTTCTGTCATCCGTGTGCTTAATCCGTTGTCAAAGCATTGATCCAAAGTCACCGTATTGACATTCAGTTTCTGTGAATTGGAAGCAAAAACAACAGTCTCTCCTTGTAAAAGCCATGTCTTGGATGTCGTCCTTTGAAGTGGCATCCAATTGTGTAGCTGATGAAATAGTGAAATGGGTTTTTGCTGTGGAAGAGAGAGATAGACGGGAGGGGTGGCAAGAGACACACGAACAAGGTTGCTCGTTATTGTCTTTGCGAACCCTAGTCCACCGCGCACCACTTTATTCTCTAGATTCTTGTCTCTATCCCTTGAAAAGAAATTGTCTCGCGTCTTTGAACGTGTTAATGGAGAGAGTTTCGGAGATAGGGCTTTTTGTAACGGGATATGGTGGTGGTTACCAGGATGTTGGTTGCCAATTATGCATGGGAGTGGATAGTAGTGGTTGTACACCATGGCATGTTTCAGACCATGTCTATGTATGTTTTGATGCACACAACTTGGAACAGCTAATCACTTGTTTTCCCAAATCCCCAGATTTTCTGTATCCCTTGATAGGTCATATATGAAATAAAGATTGCATGCATACCATACAACAACATTTCTGTGAGACACATGCATATTATTAATGAACATATCAACGAAAGCATAATCAAGACATACTACTAGCCATTGCTCAGCCGATGATCCAGTAATGTCTCTTAGTTTTGAATCTTCTAGCCTCTCCTTTTGCACGATACAATGGTGTACTGCTTTGTGCTATATGAGGATAGGGACCCAAACTCAATTTTAAAATGTTTCAACACCTCTAACCTTCACAAAGGAGGAAGTTCGGAAACATTGGCGATAACGTGTGCATGATAAAAGGTTAATGCATTAAATGGACCACAATCTCTACGATAGCAAGAGTAGGTAGATTTTAATAAAAAAAATCTTACATTCTCCCACTTGGTCCATTTAACCTAACACAAACATAACAAGAAATCAAATATATGAATCATGGCGATATGTCCTCTTATAGTTAGTATTATTTTTCATGTATTATATATAAAAATTTCTCATTACTAGCCCTTAAACTTAATGAATAAATCATATGTTTATTCTAGGTCCAAATTAGATGATATTTCTCAAAACCAATTAAATATATGTGTGCACAATAAGTTTGATTAATGAATGAATTATATTTTAATTAATTATATTGTAATTCATTAATTGTAATTAATTAATTAGTATTAAAATATTTTTAAAAAAGAACCATTACTAAGGAATGAGTTTCATTCCTCTACTAAATGGAGGGTATAGAGGATTCCCCAAAAGTGAGATATCAAACTACTACCCCTATAATGATAATCAATAACCAATCACTCACTTTTCATTCTTTACCCAATAACCTCTTCTCAAACCCATCAACCAAGCACCCTCTAAGTATTAAAAAATGAACTACGATTTCCATAGAATTGTTAATTCTATATTTGTGAAAATACTATAAATATAAATATATATGACTCAATTAACATTTTAAGATTTTCATAGTTACAAAAAGATTCTTTACTTAATTCACACTATTTAATTATAACATGATACTATCATAGTTGTAATTTAATATTTTAAAATTGTTACTCTTAAGATCCCCTTAATTTGAGAATTTTTCATCATGTCAAATCTTACTCTTAATCTTCTAAGATCTTCAAGTTTTAATATTTTTGTGAAAATATTGAACTTGATCTTGAATTTTCACATACTTCAACTCTACTTCCTTATTGATTATGCATTTTTAAATGAAACAATACCTTGTATCTATATGCTTATTGCTTTGATCGTGTAACATTGGATTTTTTGTAACATTGATATGATGAAAAATACTAGTATAAAACATCTGAAAAGTATAATTATACATAGAGAGCTAAGAGATGGCCCAACTTTATTATGACACACATGATTAGGTCATCTTAATATATAAAGGATGACATAACTTTATAAAAGGAGCCTATTGAAGGGTGTTAAACAATATAAGTTAGATATCTACAAGTTGTACATTTTTGGAAAATATTCTAAGGTGACATTCAAGGTGGGCAAGTACAAAACCAAGGGAATTATAGACTATGTACAAATTAAAATATGGGTCATATTAAAGAGTTATTGTTAGGCGAATTTCATTACTTTGTGACACTCATTTATGAGTTTTAAGAAAATTTTAGGTATATTTCATCAAGCATAAATTCGAGGTCTTTATAAGGTTTAAGGTGTGGAAGGTTGAGGTAGAGAATTAAGTAGATAGAAAAAATTAATTATTTGAAATCAGACAATGAAACTGAGCAAATGGGTTCATAATTACAAAAATTCTATGAGGAGCATGAGAATTAAAGACACTACATAATTTAGGAAATATTATGCCATAATGACAATTTTTTTAGAGGAATGAACATATCTATAACTAAAAAGGATAAGTGTTTGAGACTAAATGAATGGCTCCCTAAAATTTTTAAGGAGGAAGTAGTTATTACGATGTATTACATCATCAATAGATCACAATGAGGCTTACTAGATGAGAGACTGACAAAGGAAGTATGGATAAGAAGTAAAGTATACTTCTCTCAATTGAAAATATGTATTTGTCCTTCTTACTTGACATACTCAGTGATAAGATATATATATATATATATATATATAAAAGATGGTGACTAGTAGGGATGTAGTATTTGATGAGTAACATAATGTTGAAGCAAATATACAAAGAGAATGTAATCCCAAGGCGTAGGTGAATTGGTAAGGAGCTCTTCTAGCTTAAGTGAGTTCGCAGGTTCGAATCGCTCTTATGTATGCAACCATTTAAAACTTGAGGTCAGAGCTTTGCCTCCTGCAAATGGCCTATCTAGCTCAAGCGGAGATTAGTCTGGGAGTGGATAACTTAAAAGTGCCTTCCCATAATTGAGATCCTCCTAAGATACTTCGTGGGTAACCAAAATATATATATATATATATATACACACACAAAGAGAATGTGTCAGGATCAACAAAGGGTAGTACAAAGGTGGTACACTTGCAATTAAATAAGCCTAAAATATACTTAAAAGAGACTAAAATATCTAGTTAAAAATTATCTTAGTAAAAGAGTATAAAGAAAATATTCACAGATAGAGTAAGGTGTAATATTAGGCTACCAAATAGGTATAGTTAAGAAGATTTGATATCTTTTGCACTCTTCATAAGTAAAGAGGATTTGGCAAACTTTTAAGAGGGTATTAACAATCAAAAGAAGGATAAATGGATGGGAGTTATGATGGAGGAGGTGAAGTCCTCACTTACAAATTAGACATGGAAGTTAGTGCAGTTTGTCAAAGGGAAGAGGTTAATAAGATGCAAGTAGGTATACAAGAGGAAGCCAAAAATAGTAGAAAAAGAAGAAAAAGAGTTTAAGACTCGTCTAGTGGTAAAAGTGTACACACAATAGAAGGGTAGTAATTATGATGAAATATTTCCTATAGTTGTTCATCATAGCTTTATTAGGATTTTAATGGCATTAATAGTTAGTTTATGTATGTCTCTGGAGCAGATAGATTTAAAGAAAACAATTTTTATGGTGACTTAAAGGAGAAATTTTATATGGAGTGGTCTAAAGGGCTTAGCTAACCTAAAAAGTAGTATAAGTTGTGTAAATTGGAGAAGACGCTTTATACGTTGAAACAATCTCCATGATGATGGTATAAAAGTTTTGACTTCTACATAATTCAAATTGGCCAAAGGAGATATCATTATAATTATTATGTATATTTTAAGAGTTTTGATGATAGATCTTTTATTTGTCTACTACCACATGTGGATGTTATGCTAATTGTTGCAAAGAATATGCATAATATGAACAAGCTAAAGAATTTTTTTTAGAAATAAATTTTATATGAAAATTTTGGATGCTGTCAAGAAAATATCAAGAATGGAGATTCAAAGGGATAAAAGCTCCAGAAAATTATGGTTATCTCAATCTAGCTAAATTACAAAATTATTAGATAGATTTAGAATGAATAAGACTAAACCATGAGTCTTCCTTTGATAAATTATTTCAAGATTTTTCAAGAATAGTGCCTAAAAACATATACAAAGAATGATGATATATCTAAAGGTACCATATGCTAGCATTGTTAGATGTTAATATATATAATAATGAGATAATATATTCAAATGTGTTTAACCTTTTAAAAATTTTTCAATTCAGTTTCTAAGCTTTAAAATTTTTTAATTAAGTGACCAACTTTTTAAAATCTTAACAATTCAGTTAAAAATGTTATTTTAATGATGTAATATGTTAATAAATGTCACGTGGATGTCCATCTATTAGCCACATTAGCAAAAACTAACATTTTGAACTCAATTGTTAAGGTTTTAAAAATTGATCATTCAATTAAAAATTTTAAAAGCTTGGACACTGAATTGAAAAAATCTCAAATAATTGAGCACATTAGGATTGGTTATCCCTATAATAATTTATGCCAAGTTAGATTTGACTTATGCCATTAGTCAAGTTAGTAAGTACATGTCAAAATTTGAAAGACAAAAGTATAATGGAATGGTAACAATTTTTTTAGGAAGATGGGATCTAGGATATGAATATGTCACATGTCATATTCATGTGTGCAAAAAAGTAGGGAGATCCACAACCTACAACGTGAGACAAGATCATATTCTAATCATGTTCCAAACTGTATATATGATGGATAATTTTATTTGAAAACACAATTTTAGTGATTTTCAAATTTTAGAAGAATTTTGTGGCATATTAAAATTTTATTTAAATTAGGTTAAATTTGAGAATCAAGTATTTAATTAAAATTGTACTAATTATATATATATATATATATCCGCGATACAAACCGGAGCAGAAAACGAAAACATAAAATCAGAAAAAGAAAACGAACTACGCGCTACCTTATGAGCTAAGACATTAGAACGATGACTTAGCCATACGACTCGAACATCTTGCCTTTGTGCTAAAAGCATCTTGCAATCATTAATAATCGAACCGTACTCGGACCAATCCGA
>JANITW010000008.1:14139165-14158431 GCA_027564335.1 Erythroxylum williamsii | reverse complement strand
TGATATAATTCCTACTTTTCCTTTTTAGTTGATATCTGATCATGGCAGAGTTCACATCAATTCTAAGGTGCATCCTTTCATAGTATGCATGTAAAAGATGTCAGCTAGGGATCTTGAAAAACTTTGTGCCCTTTAGACTTTTGTAATTTTATCCGGACCTATTTTTTACCCGGACTTCGAACCATTAATTTAAATCATTTATTGGATCACTTTATTATCTTTATCCAGATCAAATGGCGCAACTTAACCGGTAATTTATTTAAAAGCCAAAATTGCAATTAATGTTAGTCCAACTTTAAGAGACATTGACAAAATTGCCCTTGGGGCCAAAAAAGTCTAACACCTGAATCCTTAAATCCTTTCTGTTCAGGAAAATAGTTAACAAAACAAAGACTCCATAAAGCTACGGAAGTCTAGAGAGCACAAAGTTTTCCAAGATCCCTAGCTGACGTCCTTTACGTGCATACTATGAAAGGATGCACCTTAGAATTGAAGTAAACACTGCCATGATCAGATACCAACTGAAAAAGAAAAGTAGGAATTATCAAATATCACGGATTTTACGGCTACAAGTAAAACTAATGCCCTTTTACATTCAATATGAACCAACGAAAAGGAAGAAAAACCGAGAGCCTATGTGAACTTATAGTATCTTCAACTGACCGTAACATCTCACCTAATAGTGACCGGCATTTTCTTTTCTTTTTCCCCAGCTAGATCAAACATTGAATTGCACAAGCATATATAGGTCATGAGTTCGTGCTTTTGAATTAGATAATATGGAAATTGGGAACCTTGGACCAGGGAGTAGTTTTTGGTCCTGAAAAAGACCACGCTCAGTTATCTTTTTTATCGACTTTAGTGGCTCTGTTTCAATATTATTGACTTCAAAGTTTCACTATAGTCAGAAGTGACGACATCCAACCGTAGTTTGTGCTTATTGTACTTAAAAAGAGGAGATTTTGAGGTAAATTATAGTTGCATTACTTGCAATTAACGTAGTAACATAAGTACTTTTAAATTTTATGTTCTTTTATCCTTAAAATCGTTAGATTGTTATTTAAAAAAACAATTTTACTGGTAACAGTATGATCACCTAATCCAGTCTAGTACTTACTTTGGCTCACCTAGATGGAGGAGATGACTTCTATCTTATTGGATGCATGTTTCCACATAAATGGCTGCACGGGGGAGGAAAATATTTGGTCTAAGTAAACAAGTTAGACTACTGGGCATGGATGTGTTTCCATGCCATAAGCTTAAATGTCTCTGATAGAAATGCCCTTCCTTACTTCCCAACGTAGTCAGTAAGTCCGATTACGTGTTTGAACCAAGCACTAGGGTGGTCTTGGTCCAAACATGTGTTTCACTATAAAAAGAGAGGCAACAACACACTAATTAACTTCTGTATATCTAACTGCAATGGCTAGACAGCTCAAGACATGGAATGCCCTTGTCCTGGTATTCCTCTTGACCTTCCTCGTGCTCATTATCTATAGCGCACAGGGTCGTCCGTTTTCTCCAAGCCATGAGGATGGACTTGATGTTGTTAAAGTACTCGAAGACCTTGCTCTTTGGGGGATCAAGAAGGAAGGCCCTAGCCCTGGGGAAGGGCATTGATTGATCCACTCCTTCTCTGAGCTTAATTTTAGGTCAGCGGTTTCGGGGTTTTCATTATATGTTGTTTTATTAGCTATTCAAGTTATGTGTACTGTTTACTGCCAAGTTCCTGTCCGTGTAGCCCAATAATTTAGTAAAACTCAGATTTCAGTTTCTTGATCAGACTATTCCCAAGTTTTGGACATTAATGTTAATGCCTAATTCAACAAATGTGCGGGAGAAAATGGACTCTTTGTTCATTTGGATACGGCTCTAAGTAACAAAATTCAGGGTATAATTATAAGAACAGCAAAAACTAAGCCTCTAGGATTGTGACTTCCGATTTCGCTAGAAGGAGGGCTTGAACCTCCGACCTTGTGGTTAACAGCCACACGCTCTAACCAACTGAGCTATTCCAGCACATGCCTGATAGGTGAATATAAAGCTATTTATTTTTTGGAAAAACTTAAACATAGGTCGGGTTCTGATCGTGCACCAGGTGCTCACTCCTTGTACGGATCTAAAATTATTAATAATGTCACTTTGTTGAGAATTCTCATAAATAGTTTTGCAGGTGTTTTTTTTGACCTAAATGAAAGTATTCAGTACATGATTTCAAGAACCTCAAGCTTCCTCTTACTTGTTTCTCCTTCAACTAAAGTTCTTGGCATATTTCCCAACTCATTCACTTTCATTTTTGGGTCAACAACAGAATATAATAATAATAATAATAATATCAGCAGTCTGTCGCAACTTGATTTCTCTTTACATCTTAGTTATAAAGATAACTTGTACAACTTGTGCTTCCCTTAAGAAATCAAACAAGCCAAGAAAGATGCTAAATTGAACGATAAGAATTGAATAGAAACATTAAAATGCTCCTTCCTAAACTCACCTTCAGCACTCATCCTCATAATCACCAGTAAAGTTTCAAATATATACTATTTTGGTTGCCCCCTGATAACTTGAATATTGATTAATAAGCAGGGGAATAACCAGAATAGTTGTACCGAGGCCGAATATTATAGCGGCTGTACCTAGGATCTGCATAGTCTACAGCCTTAATCACCACAGCTTCGCGACGTCCATCCTGTTCCTGGACTGCTCCAAACACAATCTCATTTGTTTCACAGCTTTTCTCATAGTATGTTTTCGGGTTAGACTTATAATGCTTGATATGTTGCTGCTGCTGCTGTTGTTGCTGTTGCTGCAATTGTTCCTGCACTTGTTGCTGGTGGTACTGCATCTGTTGCTGTCGGTTATAGTCGCCGTCCCAAGTGCTGCAGTAGCCCCTAGGTTGCTTCAAATGGTGGTTCCTTTCCATTACTTCCTTGGCCATAAAAGGATACGTTTTCCTTGGGGTAGGAGCTCTGGTTTCTATTGGAGGGGGTTCGTCTTCATCAGGAATCACAAAGCTTTCTTGCATGGACCACGCATTTGAATGCTTAAGTGCTGGTTCGTAATGCTGGTGGAACTGATACTGGAGGGTTTTCCTTCTCGAGCCAGAGAATAAGCTGCCAAAAAGTTCACCTACAGTTGATCCAGTATTAAGGACAAGCCTCCCAAGTGAACCAAAAAAGCCTTCCTCTGGCTTCTCGGGTTCATCTTCATTTGGAATCAAAGGGGGCCTGACAGATGTAGGAGGCCTTTGGTACGGTGGAATTGGTGATCCTTTCTTGACATAAGCTTTTGAAACCTAGAAGAGAAGTAGGTTCATGAAGATTAATTTCAGACATCTAACTTTGTGTTATTTTATCCAATCGGTACCTATTGTGATCCTACTAATTAGACAATCGAGAATAGAAAAAGGATAAGAGGACCTGGCATTACTTACACAAGTTGAAGAAAACAAAGCTTGCACCCTGCGCTGCAGCAATGCCAGCATGTAGCCAAAGAATCCAGCAGCAACAAGCACTGCCATTCCTGCAATTGCAGAAAATTACATCAATCTCCACATTTATGGGAGACGATCATAAAAGCAAGTTCTCCATTGAGAAGTACCTAAATGGAAATTGCTATCGTAGTGATAGTTACAATCGTCATCATGGAGTTGAATTTCTCGAATTGCCTGGTTTCCTCTATCTATAACCAAAAGAGAGCAGCTACTCCCAACATAGATCAAATCAAAATCATCAGAAAACTTTGCATCTTCACTTGGACCATCAACATGACCACCTCCTCTCGACCACTTACCACCAGCAATAGTTGTAAACCCTGCATGAACCAAGACTGAACTCACTGAGATTGTTCATCAGCCACTTACATATTAGATATTAAATCTTGACTCAGAAGATTCTTGTCATGTATTATAGCGTGTTAATAGACAGAGATGTTGATTTTCTTTATGAATTCAATTCCACAAATATACCTCCGTCACTGATCTTTCTGATAGCCATATTCATTGTGTCTGCTATGTATATATTCCCTCTGTCATCCACTGTAAGACCTTTCGGGTGATTCATCCTTGCTTCCTTTAATCTTCCATCTACATGTCCGGTGTACCCTTCAGGTGACCCAGCAATCAGCTTGGGCCTGCTATCTGCATTTTCTCAATCCGTATCAGATTGTGAAGTACGGTACAAGCTACTAGAAACTTTTTCTGGGCCAACACTGATATATACAAAGAAGACATGAAAGAATTTTGGCACTCAGAAAAGTTAGAGCATGTAAAGCTCTGTCCAGTTTGCATATCTAGATAAGAGCAAAGTGAAATCCTAAGATTCATTGCACCCAATTTTGGTTGAATCATTTTGAAGTTAATGAAAAAGAATATTTAAAAGCCAAAAGAGAAAAGTGGAATTGGGTTTTAAACTTGTAAATCAAGTCACTAAGCTTCTAAAGTAAAGCTGAGTGGCTAATCTTGTGGTAAACAAAAGCCAAAAACTTAATTCTGTGCTCAAAAGAGATAAAAGACTAGAGTAGGATGAGTAATTAACAGGCTTCCTAGTCAATAAGGAATGTCGGACATGGTGTGAAAAGTACAAAAGGTGCAAATCTTCAAAAAGAATGGAATTCTTCAGGCCCAAAACGTTTATTGCAATTTAAAAAGTTCAGACTTGTCCTCATCAGAATCAAGCCGAAATACATTTCTAATCCCTGTCTTTCTTTACGAAATCATAAATTTGGGATATTGTAATACTAATTGATCAAAGAAAAAGAATCAACAAATGAAGTCCATCCCATGAAGCAAAGAACCTCGATGGTTAAAATCAAGGACAGAATCACACATGGAAGCACAATCATCACGATATTCCATGCACTCTTAAGAAAATTTAACTTACATGTAGTTAGTGGTGTTGAGATCTTGTAAATGTTACTGTTCTCTGAATCCAAAACCAGGAGCTCTCCACCCGGAGATACTTCAACAGAGTATGGCTCAATCCCAAGCTTGCTTCCATCAAACACGGTCTCTACAGTATACCCACCTTCAAATTTCATCATGGAACGACTAGAGACAGCTGAAAATAAATCCGATGAATCACATCAGCGTGGAAATAACACACAGGATTTTTTTTAACATCAAGCAGGGGATATGGCAAATGTGGGTTCAAGAGATGACCTTTTCCCGGTTTAGCGTTGGATTTGAGTGACCAAAGCCATTTTATTAGTGCGGAAACTACATTGGACACAACTCCACTTACAATTTCTGCATATTTGTGAAGATACAAAACAAAATTAGAACAAAAGAAGAGTCTAAAAACGAAGAAGTGGAGAAAAACTGGCTGACAAACAGAGTAAGCTGTGAGCTTGCACTTACTTGCAGGAGGTGTTGATGAGGCAGAAGACAACCCACTAAACAAAAGAAGTGAAAAAATAAGAGCAAAAACAATCCATTTTCTAAACATTGTTGATTTCTCAGTTGAACTTGAGAGAAGAAAGGAATACTGAAATGGGAAGATTTAAGCTTTGCATTATTATATACCCACTCGAGAAGGAGACCCCACAAATATATTCTACGACCTTTTTTCGTTTTACATGATAATTAGTGAAGACAGTGATTATAGAAAAAGGTTTAACAATGAGCAGGAGGGAACTCTGTTCAAGAAAAGGAAAGCAGACAAAAGAACCAGCAAGAGGGAATCATGTGCTATGGTCATGTCTTATGATTTGTCTTTTACTCAACAAAGTTGTGATCCAAATTCCAATTGGTTCTGTTTATTAAAAAGAAAAGGGTAGGACAGAATTTTTGTCATTCTTACTAAATGGAGGCAAATGGGAATCAAGCAAGAGTAAGTTGGTGATCAAGTTTGTGATCGTCGGAGCTGTAACAAGAGAAGAGAAGACGATGCTATCACTGTGGTCCTTTGAGCAACCAGGAAAGATAAGAGACGCAGAATATATATATTCTTTACAAACTTCAACGTCTTACATGATGCAGCTCCAACTTTGTTTAATGCAATCTCATATCTATTTCCTAGAGCTTATAAACATGGATAAGGTTAAGTCAATTTATTGTACAGATTTCTAAAGAAAACAACTAAGCAATAACTGATATTAACGTGCTTTTTTCCTTTTTCTAAAGTCAATTCCTTTATTTTTCATCTGTAGGTGATAGTGTGGCATCGAGTAATCTTCCCTAGCAAATGTAATGTTCCCTTGTGTCGTTTTTTTCTTTCTTTCGGCTTTTGGCTTCTGGTCAGAAAACGTCATAGTTACACTGCCTACTAACAATCATTACTAACAAGACTATGAAAACTAAACTATAAACAAATCCATTTGCCGAAACATGATTACATAAAAGCATTCCAATGCAAGGTCTGGATTAATGTTACCAACCATATTCTATCTTTGTTTCTCTGGAAGATAATTTGCCACTTGGTTAACCAGGAAGTGTGATTTGGAAGTTCTGCATGCACTCATCTTCTCGGAGAGTTCTGCATCTCCTGTTACTCTTTTGCTAGTAATGAATGACTTCACTTTTATGAATTTGGTGTGATACGACTCTTTTGGAAATAGGAATGCTTTCGTAGACACCAATAAGAATGAAGTATATTAATGGCGCCACTAAGTCGGTATTACCTCCTATTCTTGCCTTTTCTGATTTCAAAGTCACCATCTCAAGTTGGCACCGCAGATTAGGTCATCTAGCCTTTCCTATTTCAAAATATATGATATATGTCCATGATTTAATTATCTTCCCCCATGTCAAAATACTTCACATGCAATACATATCACTATAATTAAATAAAAACACAATTTTTTAAGAATTAAAATTGTATTGAAAAGAAAGAATAAAGAACATTCTCGATGAAGCATCAAGAATTTCACATCGGACAAGTGTGAGTGCATTCAACCATTTATAATAGTGTGAAAACCTCCCCTCTTAAGCTAGTTTTTAGGGGTGAGTTAGGACTTTCAACATAGTATCAGAGCCCGTTTGTCTCGATAATTTGGGATGATGCCCGATTTTATTCCTTTGCCTAATATGCTCAATAGATGTCCTGACCTGCTTTGGGCTGAGGGGGGTATGTCAAGAATCTTACATTGAACAAGTGTGAGTGCATTCAGTTATTTATAATAGTGTGCAAACATCCCTCTCAAGCTAGCTTTTAGGGGTGAGTTAGGTCTTTCAACAAAAGGTTTTAGTCTCTCCTTAGTCTTTTACAACGGAACCTTACTTAAAACGACATCATACATCAGCACCTATTAGAACGACATCGTTACACTAACAACACACTCATTTACCAAAAAATTATCGATTGAAACTGAGGTAAGGATCTTCCTTTCTACGCATCGAATGTTATAGTATTACCGAATTAGGTAAGGATCTTCCCTTTCTACGCCTGGAATTTTCCATCTAAATAGAGATAAGGATTTGATCTTTGTTTATCATCCCTCTTTTCATCCTTCTCACAACTTGGATGCAAACTCACAGTCATGTATTTATCTCTATAGGGGAAATTGACAAGTGACAAGAAACTCGTGGAGATCTTATGGTTTCAAATGAGTTAGTTCAGCCGATTAGGTAATATTTTAGCTACATCTTTGCTGCTTTTTCTATTATGTATTTCTTTTGCATCTCTTCCTATAGATATATTTACATTCCGAGCGCAGCTTTAAGTTATACATTTAGTGACGCTATGACAGTTATGTCGCATGTCTGATTGAGGTTTCAAAGTAGAATGAGCTCTTTGAGTTCATAGAGGATAAAAACAAGAACCTCTTTGGGCGAGTTGGTTCCACCAAACTGTCTGAGGTTCCTTTTCTTCCATAATCCGTATACAAATAATCCCAGGGATAGAAGATGGATATGTCTATTTGGGTTTGGAGGGTTGGGTGTTTGGTCCATTTTCGAACAATCTCTGTGATAGTGTTCCTAGGATTTAGCCACAGGCACTTATTAGTTATAGATTCCCATACGTTGTTGCCATAAGGGCATGTGAAGAAGAGATGATCTCTTGCTTCCATATGGTTCTTGCACATTGGACATGTTCTGTCCATTTGCTGATAATGAATTATATCAGAAATGTTCAACCTATTTAGGATTGTTAACCATATTATAAAAGATACCCTTGGGGTCAATACCTTGCTCCAAACAATTATGTGTCATTCTACCTTTTATTTCCTGCATCTTAATAGATCTCATGTCGCCTTGATGGTGAGATTAAGGATGGGTTGGGTCTGCCAGTAGAATGTGTCCAGAGAGCTAGGTTGGGGAAGATATGATAGTTGGAAATGCCTCAAGTTTTGAGGAAAATTTCAAGTGTCCTCTGTAATCATTGAGCTGAGTTTAAGTTTGAGTGAAGTAGTTTGGGAACTGTTTAGATTGCTAAAATGATGTATGAAAGGTCTCAAGTTAGACCAATTGTTAAACCAAATATATGTCAAGTTACCATTCCCAATTTTGCAAGAGACCCCTTCTCAGACTTTATCTCTCAATTTTAGAATCTGGTTGAGAAAATGAGAGTATAAGGCTGATTTCTTAATGCTCCATAGGCTTCTTTACTTAAGAAAATAATAGTGTAGCTATTTCACCTAAAATGAGTTTTTATTTGTGAGAATCCACCATAATCTTTTCAAGATTAGGGCTTGATTATGATTTTGACAGGAATTATGCTTAATCCTCCTTCATCCTTAGGAAAACAGATTTAAGCCCATTTCACTTTAGTTGTACCTTTAACACTATTTTGGCAATTCCATAGGAAGTTCTTGAGGATTTTTTCAATAGTTTTGATGATACCTTAAGAAAGAAAGATGTGAGAGCTCCAATAAATATGGAGAGAGTTTGACACTAATTTGATGAGTTGAACCTTCCCCTACATAAGACAGAGACTTATTAACCCACGAACTGATTCTTTTCTAAATTTTTTCTAGGAGTGGAATGTATTCCGCATATGAGAGTCTTTTAGTAGCAACTAGTAATTGAAGATACAATAGAGGTGTCTGTTTAAAAAGCATCCCAATTGATTGAGAGATGAGAGGTCCTAAAGTAGTAGCTTTTTAGGATTGGAGAAAATGGCTCTTTATTGAATTGAAGTGTAGTCCAGAGAAGCTTGTGAATTTGTTGAGACATACCATAGAATTTTGTATGGAGTCTATCAAGTCCCTGCAAAATAAAAGTAGATCATCTACAAAGTTTAGGTTAGTCAAATTAATTTTTCTGCATTTAGCATGGTATTTGAACTTTAGGTTTTTAAGCAATTCATGTTTGATGAGAGAGTTAAGATTCTCCATACAAAGCATGAAAAGATAGAAGGACAAGGGGTCCCCTTGCCTAAGACTTCTTGTTGCCTTAAAGAGTGTGGTAGGCCATTGATCATAATAGACAAGGAGGAGGTTAAGATACACTCTTTAATCCACTTTGTAAAGGTAATTGGAAATCCATGAGCCATCAATAATGTCCATAGGAAATCCTAGGTCATACTATCAAAAGCCTTGCGGAAATCAATTTTGATTGTGCAATTTGGAGAGTAATTTGATTTGGAGTAGCCTTTTAGGAGCTTTTTTACAATAAAATGTTAGCCCATATATGTCTGTCCTGCATAAAGGGCCTTGGTTGTCACTAATCAAATGGGGTAGGATTTTTTTAGTCTTGAAGCAAGTATCTTAGATATAACCTTGTAGAGAAAATTAGTACATGCAATAGGTCTGAAATCTCCAAAATGTGTGGGATTAGAGCATTTAGGAGTCAAACAGACAAAGGTTCTGTTGATCTCTTTGAGGAGGATCCCTTTGGAGAATAATTCTTTGACTGCCTTTGTAACAAATGGTCCTATCTCACTCTAAGATTTCTGAAAGAAGAACCCATTTACTCCATAAGGGCTAGGGGCTTTAGAGCCATCCATGGCAAAAATTACAGCTTCTATTTCTATATTTTCTACTATTTTTATGAGAAGATTTGAGTCAGCTAATGAGATTTGTTTGAGGAAGAGGGTTCTGAGTTCATCAAAAGTAACATTGAAGTGTTAGAAGTTCCTAGAAGATCTTTAAAGTACCTTACTGCCTCCTCTTGGATTTCTTATTATGTTTGAAGACTTGCACCATCTTTGGAAGTTAAAGAGTGGATTTTGTTGCAGTTTTTTTTCGTAAGAATGGAGTTGAAAAGACAAGTTATCATTCTTTACATCCACTTTTATTTCTTCGCACCCTCTTTAAATTATCTTTTCTACTATGTGGATTTCATTGGTTATTTCATGTAATTGTTTCTAAGTATTATATCATTTTTATAGATCATTGACTAAAAAATTTGGCTTTAAAAGTCTATGGTTAAAGAAATCTTTATTTGCTTCAAAATTTTTGAAAAAAAATTATTTCCAACATCAAATTGTTATGTTATATTCAAATAATAAGGGAGAATATTTGGGTCTTAAAGAATATTTAACGACCAATGGCATTTCTTATTTCAGCACTCCACCACAAATGTTAAACTTAATGGATACTCAGACGGATGACATTGTCACGTAGTCAAAATTGATCTTACCTTACTTTCGTATGCATTTCTTCCTTTAACATTTTGGTCATGCATTGAAAACTATTATCTATTTAAGTAATCGAATGTATATTATAACTCTCAATCTTTCTTCCTTGTATGAAATAATTTTTGTTGAAGCTCTTAATTATTCCAAACTTAGGATGTTTAGGTGCCTATGCTACCCTTGGCTTTAACCATAGCACCGACCATAAACTTGATCCTCAATTTAAACTATGTATCTTCCTTGAGTATTCATTATCTAAGAATGATTATTTATGTCTCAAACCATCCAATAATAGATTTTATATTTCTTATCACGTTTAATATGTCGAATCATTTTTTCCTTATAAATCAATACATTCTCATTAGTTACACATTAAATCCACCAATCTTAACAATTAGGTTGCACTAATTCTCACTATCTCATTTTTCCATCATTTACAATCACCTTCGTATACTTTATTTGAAGTATGATCCAAAGAATTGTCATCATGCATTAATCATTTGCTTTCCCCATCATAAACATTTCTCAACCACCCTAACACTCTAATACAACCATTTTCATCCTATTTAAACCCTTATATCAACCAAATACAAACCAAGCTCCCCTACACTTTGACCAACTTCACATGACTATATATGTTAAAAATAAAATCTAATTAATCCATTAGAAAACTTAACCTTTATACTCATATTCATCCCATATAAAATATTGAACCTACAATTGTGACCTAAAAGACCCTAATTAAAGATAGACTATACTAGGTGATTATAATGCTTTAGTTTGTAATAGTACATGAGAGCTTGCACCACCTACTACATCCTCTAATGTTATTGATTGCAAATGAATTTTTTATATCAATTGAAACTCTAATTATCATATTGACAGATTTAAAGCTCACCTAGTCTCCAAAGGTTTTGATTGAAGAATTGGTTTCAACTAGTTTCGACTATCATGATACATTCAATCTAATAGCATTAGACATGTTTTAATCATTGTTATCAGTATTGGTCTCTTCAAAAGTTGGACGTCAATAATGCATTCCTATAGGGACAAATTTTAAAAGATGTTTATATGACATAACCTTTGGGATTCACACACACACACACACACATTGCAAGCTTTGCAAATCCATATATGGCCTCAAGCAAACGTTGTAAGCTTAGTTCCAAGAGCTACACTAATGCCTTATTAATGGTGGATTCAAGAATTCTCATGTTGACATCTTATTTGCTTTTAATACTATTACCTATATCTTTTATCTCTTTATTTATGTTGATCATATTATCCTCATGGGTGATAGTTTAGCTCTAATTAATCAGTTCATTACACAATTGTCTCTCAAGGATCATGGACATCTCTCATATTTTCTCAACATTAATTTATCCCTCTTCAACATGGTATTTTATTGTCCTAGTGATGTTACATTATGGATCTTCTCACTTAAGCTCATAAGTTAAATGTCAAACCTACTGATACTCCATTTCCTACTAATTCATCTCTCAGTTTATACTCATAGCACACCACTTTTTGATTCCTTTAATTACTACATTCTTATTGGTAATCTAAAATATTTTTCACTTACCAAACATCTTTTATATGGTAAACAAATTATATTAGTTTATGCACAAAGCAAAAAAAAAGTGTTGGATACGATAAGAAATCAAGGTAAGATCATATTCCATATATAGTAAAATAAAAGCAAAACATTTTCATTCAAGTTTTCAAAACTCAAGATTATTTTAAATTGTATAATACGACTAATACATAAAACATAATAAAGTATGAGTTATAAATTTGCACCTTATTATATTCAATCCTTTTCATGGGATTCCCTTGAACCGTCTCTAAAATTAATTCATCACAACTACTGTACTCATATATGTATTCAGCCTTTAATAGTATCTACATGAATGAGTAAAAAAAATTTTACATGTGGTCTAAGAAGGGGAAGGGAAAAAATGCTAGATTATTTAGAGCCTACACTTATTTAAAAAGGTTTGGAGCTTTTCATAATTTAATTGAAATATAATTATAATTTTAATTAAACTTGAATTAGAATTATAATTAATTCTAGTTTAATATAATTTAACCCAAATAATATCTAATATCTTACATTAGTCCTTATATATTAGATATCTCATATTTAACCTTTAAAATTTCTTAAATTTTATAATAAAGTTCAACTTAATTAAATTAAATTTTCTCTTTTCAACAGTTTTTTGTATGTAACCTAATAGGATCCTAAATATGTTGAAATCTTAATTCATATTTAAGAATTGGAAAATCAAAATCTTTTAATTTGCCTTTAATTATCTAATTAAATAGTTTATATCTATTGATCAATATTAATATTAAACAATGCATTATGACTACCTAAATATTAAGAATGTCAAAAAAAAATTTACTAATCTTTTCATGCATGATTTTCCACATATTTCAATTCTTTTATCACAAAATATTATGATATAAATATGAAATTAATTTCTACTCTATTTAATTTGAGTCCAATAATATTAGAACTCCATTATTAGTAATTAGTTTTATTAAGAACATCCAAAAATTATTTTTAAAGTGTCATTATATATTAGCTAAGAATTTTTTGAATCCATACTAGTAAAAATAATAATAAAACATTCTCCCCAATCACTTCTTAGTGATGAATTATATATTGGTCACTTAAATACTTTCATACAGTTTACAAAATATGTAACCTACAAATTGAGTTATTTTTTATTAGGATAAGTCATAAGTAGTATAAAAATATTAACAGGACCCAACCTGAAGTTCCCCTTTTAAAACTCGAGTAGAGCCCAGCTCTCTGCAACCTCACGGTAGCCCTCCAATCGATATCTAACTCAACCGAAGGGTTCCCGTAAAGCCAAGCCATTCAACTGTTAAAAACATTTTATATTTAAAAGTTAAAATCGTGAAAAATAGTGGAAAATTTTAAAAATCATTTTATTAAAATTTAGGCAACACAATGGCTACATTTTGACATTCCCAAAATTTTCACCCAAAATTTTCAAAAGCCTTGTAAAATTTCAAAACATTTCTATGTTCACACCAATTTCTTAACTACAAATCTTGGACTTCAAGTTCAATCACAAGCAACTCCAAATAAATAATTCTCAACAATCATTACAAAAAACTTTTAAAAGCTAAAACATATTTATGCATTTCATTTAAAAGCCTTTATAAATATCCATTCTTTACACAAATGTATATATCAAAATGACATAAGCATAGCAGCACCCTACAATACAACTAGTCCTGCGACAGAGTCCCAATTATGGCAACAGATGTATGCGTACTTGAGGTGGTTTGTTTGAGAACATAAACATAAGAGTGAGTTAAACGAGCTCAGTAAGTGTTAATCAGTTTACTAAAAAGTTAAACTTTTCATAACATAACTACAATATTCTTATACAATCATAAAACTCATAGTAAAGCATTTGCATAACAATGTATTCGTGCATCATCAAATCTGGTAATAACATAACATTTCGTCAAACATAATTTCAATTTTTTTGAAATATTGTTCCAAAATGTTTTTCGACCTTAAACTCATAATATATAAGTTTCCATTTTTATTTTCCTTTTTTCCTTAAACAATAAACAGTGGTGGCAATAATTTTTTTGAAAACTTTTATACTGAAAATAATTCAACAATTAGAATTGATACTATACGATACCTCTCAAATCACTTTTAAAAATAAATAGCGGCGACATTATTATTACATACCTTTTCTTCCTCAACATAGCCCACCACCAGTTTCTTTACCATATGAGGTCTAAAGTCACGAAGCTAGTTTTACATCAGTTACCTGCTACAGGTTAACCATTAGTTATAAAGTTAGTTCTACATTACTTACCCACAACAAGTTAACCACTATAAACTAGTAATTACGGAGTTGGTTCTAAATCGCTTACCCATAATAAATCACATAGTTGGTTCTACATCTTTTACCCATAACTAGTTAACCATTATTTACAGAGCTGGTTCTACATTGCTTATCCGTAATAAGTTCCCATAAATATACCTGTATAATAACATATATAAAGCCTAGCGATGTACCATAGGCAAAAGCAACTCTAACATTTACTATTTATCTTATTTTCTAAATCAAGTATGGGAGGATTCATAATTGATCATTTCAATGTAACTCTCAACCATATAAAATTTAACTTTCAAATTAAAACTCATATATTGCCAAAGCATACAATTATGCTAGCAATATTCACTTGTAAAATATCATTTACATAAATATTCATTTCATGATCAAATGAAAACCTTTTACATAAACTCAATTTAAAGTACACTCACATGTCATCAATTCTTTTGCAAAGAATTTAGTAATAGAAAATAATTAAAATACACTCACATATCATCAATTTTTTTGCCAAGAATTTAGTCATATAAAACAATTAAATACACTCACATGTCATTAATTCTTTTGCAAAGAATCTAGTCGTATAAAACAATTAAATACACTCACAACTTGCTAGTTTCCTTTTCACCACTTCGAAATCTTTCAGTTGATTTCGTTTTTTTATATGAAAACCTAATAAGAATGCCTCCAACTTATTAACACTTTTTCCAATCAAATACACCATAAACTATGCCAACTTTATTACTTTCCACATACACTCTATTTACTAATTTTTCTCTAAATAATAACATAACATTTTATTTAATCATTCCAATACAACAAATACACTTAATGACCATCTCTAACCACATTCACATGGTCACTATACCATAATTATACTTTTATATCAAAAATGTCTTTAAGGCTAAACTTAATATATTTAACAATAAAATTTTCCAATTTAATTACATTTGATTTATAATACTTAAAATCAATCCAAATTCATTTCCATGACATTTTAATACACACATTTAAGCCATAAAATTTTATTAACAAATTTTTACAAGAATCATGCACCCTAAACCAAATTTCAATCAAAACCAATTCCAGATCAATTCCTTTTCATTTCTTTACTTCATTAACATCAAAATCATGCTATAAACATCAAAATAGAATTTTAGACCATAATACATTAAAAACACTAACCATGGTCAAAAACTCATCCAATCATTTCCAAGGTTTTTCTTTCATTTTTCCATCATTAAACTAAATTCCTAATGTCATTCATTAATCTTAAATCAACAAATAATGAAACAAAACACTTTAGCCAATAGATCTGACCTTTGACCAAGGTTCCATACACTAAACTCACGTGATTTTCTTCTCCCAATTGCTTCTAATGCAATAAAACCTTAATAGCTATGAAACCTACTACCCATTTTCTTCTTCCTCTTCACTTGGATGGCTATGAATCTTGTTAGAAGCTTGATTGGAGATGAAAGAGCATAAAACCTTGGATCGCTTTTCTATGGCTTAGCCATAGCTCACTCTTCTTTCTTCTCCTTTCTCTTTTTTCCCTCTCTCTTCCTTCCTTTCTCTCATCAAACCCACTCTTGCTTCTCTCTTATTTTCTTTTAGTTTTAAGGCTCTTTAATGCCACTCTCACAACACTCTCACAAAATGAAGCAAAATGTCTTAACTTTTGTTTTTTATACTCATTTAATAGATTACACATGTCACCTTCCTATTTGTCATCACAAATGTCTCATCACACGCACGTCATTTTCTCATTAGTCATCTCTAATGACTCATCAATCCACTAATATCATGTAAAAAGACCAAATTGTGCTTAATGAGTACAAAAAGACTAAATTGGCCTTTAATGCATTTAATTCACTAACCAACCGAATTAAATCCCAAAATTATTCCACAACCATCTTATCATCAAATTGATTGTGAAACACTCTAATTAGGGTCAATACTTGTTGATTGAATGCTTTTAAAAATTCCGAATCAATTTAAAATCATCAATAGCCATTATTTTCCAAAAAGGGCACTTTAGTCCAATAATTTCGAATTACCAGAATTCTATTCAAACGACCTCCGTTTTAACCCATTTCAGTACCTATGGACTCCAATCCTAATTTCAGATCTTTTCATCTTATTTAAAATTATTCATTAATCTTTTGGTTGTTTGGAAAAATTTTGGATTGAATTCAAAAATCACTAAATGTTATCGAAATCATTCGGATTTCATTCAAAAGTATTACCTAAATCTCCAAAGCACGTTTCGAAGCTTTTAAAACTCATTCGGACTCACTCCGTAGCTTTTTGGAGTTTTAAAAAAATTTCAAAAATTTCCAGTCGAGTCCACAACCATCTCTGGTCTGTCCGTAATCTCCGTTATAACCTTAATAATACATTTAAATATTTTAGTTACTCTAATACACCATAAATAGAGCATACTCTATAAAATGCATGTACAGTACAGTACACAGTGCAATAATCGAACTAGGATATTACAAATATAGCTACTTTTATATGAAATATTTTAGAAATCTCAAGTTAAATAATAATTTTTACAATAATTACAATGATAATTTTTATAAATATACAAGTAATATTCCAAATGGAATTCTCATATTAGGTTAGTTTAGTGAACCTATTAACTAACAAGCACTCATATATTTGTTTTAGTATCTTTATATTATAATCTATGAGATTGACTACTTCATTCCTAACAAAGATGCATAACATGCATTAGTCTTTTTATTCTTTAATAATGTTTAGTCTTAATACAATATTAACTAGGAATAATTTATGAATAATACATAAATGTCACATGAATATTATAATGATAATCTCATCATAATTTCATTTACAATGTACATTTATCTCATGGATTTTATCTTATGCATCAATTAAGTAAATGAATTTACATAAGTTAAAAAATGTTTTTAAATAATTATTTCACAAAACTACAACCAACCAATTGACCATAAGGTATAAACTAATAATTTTTCACTTACACTAAACCAATTGTTTAAGTATTTTATATCTTATTACCATATGACAATCATACTACTATTGAGACAGTGGTTTAGTGAGAGAGTGGTTTAGTGAGAGAATTCTACAAGTTTCTCTATAGTGAGCACTTGATTAAATCCTATGATTTTCATCTTAATTATCATCCTAATTAAGAAATGCCTAAATAAATACTTGAATTTTTTTGGGAGATCGTAGTTTCTTTCATAATTAATAGTTCTAATATTATACAGTATATCATTTCAGAATTTTTGGGTGTGTTGCCCATGCCTATATTCCACACCAGAAGAGGACTAAGCTAGATGAAAAAGGAGAGAAATGCATTTTTTTTGTGTTAGTGAACAATTAAAAGCTTATAAGCTTTACAATCCCACAACTAGGAAAATTGTCGTCAGTTGTGATGTAGTTTTTTATGAAGAAAGCTTTTAGCCATGGAACAATAATGTTATTGAACAAAAAATACTTGTCAACTTTGATGAACGAATAGGAGAGGTAGCAAACTGTAGAAAATGATAAACAAGTTCCACCAGATGGTCCGGTAGATATTCCAAGCTTAGCAATAACAATAGAAAATCAAGATCAACCTCAACTTGTTAGAAGAAGACCTGCATGGATGACCAATTACGAGGCAATTGGAATTGACCAATTTGAGGACTCACTTACACATTTTGCTATATTTTTTATTGTGATCCTACAGCTTTTCAAGATGCTATCAAAGAATCAAAATGGAGAAAGGTTATAGATGAAGAAATTGCAGGCATTGAACGGACCAACATTTGGGAGTTGACTGATCTTCTAAAAGGGCACAAGACAATTTATGTCAAGTGGGTGTACAAGATGAAATTGAAGGAGAATGGAGAGGTTGAAAAGTACAAGCCATGTTTAGTAGCTAAAGGCTATAAGCAAGAGTTTAGAGTGGATTATAGAGAAGTCCTTTCTCCTATTGTAAGGCATGATACGATCAAAGTGGTGATTGCATTAACAGCACAACATTTATGGCCTATCTTTCAATTGGATGTAAAGTTGACATTCTTGCATGGTGATCTTCAAGAACAAGTATTTATTAATCAACTTCCAGGTTATGTGAAGTTTGGAAGAGAAAATAAAGTTTATAAACTCCAAAAGGCATTTTATAGGCTAAAAACATGCTCCATGCACTTGGTATAGTCATATAAATGCTTATTTTTCTAAAGATGTGTTTAAAAAATATCCATATGAGCATACAAATTTTGCAAAGATTAGAGATGGAGGGAAATTGCTCATTGTTTGCTTATATGTGGGTGATCTTATTTTTACTAGAAATGGTACTAGCATATTTGACAAATTTAAAAAATCTATGATGTTTGAATTTGTTATGTCTGATTTTGGAAAGATGCATTATTTTTTGGGCATTGAAGTGGTGCAATCATTAGTTGGCATTTTTATTTCTCAAAGGAATTATGTGTAAGAAATTTTAGATAGATTTCAAGTGAAAAATTGCAATTATGTTAGCACACCTATTGAAGTAGATCTAAAGCTTGTTCGAAACCCTGAAGGAAGGAAGATTAACATCATGCTTTACAAATAAATTGTAGGAAGTTTGATGTCATCATCATCATCATCACACCCAGTCTAAAGTCCTGTAATGAGGCGGGGTTTGGGAGTTTGATGTATTTAACTATAATAAGACCTAACATAATGTACGATGTAAATCTTATAAATAGATTCATAGTGTCGTATCCCGTTACCGATGTGAAGGGCATATCGGTAATTTGGATCGGATTAGAATTGAATGCATGCATACTTTGATTTGCACATGCATTAGCCTCTATAAATGTTGATAAATGTCTATTATTGCA
>JANITW010000008.1:14128227-14138566 GCA_027564335.1 Erythroxylum williamsii | reverse complement strand
ATGTGAATTGTTTGAAAGGCGAAATGCCTTATAAATGTGAAATTGAATGCATTGATTTTCTGAATGTGTTTGTATAAGATAGGATATAAATTGTATGTATATGCATGAGTTGGGTGAACCATCGATAATGGTTTCTCGCTGAGTTCGCAAACTCACCCAACATTGCAATTATTTTTTTCAGGACAGCAGTAGTTGACTCCTAGCTCCAGTTAGCAGATATTTTTGCCTTGTTGAGCGCGTGGGTACAAGAAACTATGGCTCATAAGTCGGTCAGCTGGGATCTTTTGGGAGTGACCTAGTTAGGAAGTATTGTAGTTCATTTTGAATTTGTACAGTTGTAATTATGACAGAATTGTGAACTTATGGTTTTTAAGGAATGAAATGAGAAGTATCATTCGGTTTTAAAATTTAGTGAATCTGATGTTACAGTTTTAATTATTGATACCATGCGGAATATAGAAATGATCGAATCGTAGTGCACCCGTATCGTAGGTTATATACCGAAACGACCTACGGGCGTCTCAATACGTACTCTACGATAAGAGGGCGCTATACATAGAGTGTCCAAAGGAGATTCATCTCTTAGCTGCAAAAAGAATCTTTCGATACTTACAAGGAACTGTTAATTATGGGTTGCTCTATACGAAAGGTGAAAAGTCATATTTATTTGGCTTTATGGACAATGATTATGCTAGAGATCAAGACGATAGAAAAAGCACTTTAGGATATATTTTCATGCTTGGTTCGGGAGTTGTTTCATGGTCTTCAAAAAGTCAAGTAATTGTCACATTGTCACCAACCAAAGCAGAATTTGTAGCTGCAACAACTTGTGTTTGTCAAGCAATTTGGCTGAGGAAAATACTTGAAGAGTTGCATTTCAAGCAAGAGGGAGCTACTAGAACTTATTGTGACAATAATTATACAATCGAACTCTCTAAAAATCCTATTGTGCATGGAAAAAGCAAGCACGTAAATGTGAAGTTTCACTTTTTTAAGGGACCTCACAAGTGATGGAATCATTGATCTTTTCTACTGCAACTGCAAGAGTGAAGATCAGAATGCTGGTGTAATGACCAAGTCATTAAAATTGCCTACATTTCAAAAGCTAAGGAAGCTATTTGGCGTTTGTGCACTTGGTAAGTTTTATTAAACTGAATGTTTGAAAACTTTTAGTTTGAGAGAGGGATTGTTGGAAATATTTTTTTTCATTTCTTAGTTTTCCATGTCAATGAAAGTTCGTTTTTCTACTGGTGTTAGTTTGTTTTAGTTGGAAATATTCTTTAGTTTTTCTAAAGAATAAATAGCTTTAGGTGACTTTATTGAAATTTGTTGCACTTTATTAGGAGTTAGTGAATGCAATTCTTAGTTTCAAACGTATATCCATTGCCTTTAACTCTATAAACAGGAGAAATTCTTAGTTGTGAAAAAGTCAGTTGTAAGAGTAATAAAATTTCAGTTCTTTATTTCCCTAGTTTTATATTTATCACTACATTCATGTGACTGGCCCTAAAACAACAACACTCTTTGACAAGCGTGGCGGGTGATCAGCATTTGGATGCCTAAAAGCTCCACTTATCTCGTGGATTGATCGTTGTAAAGTAGTTTTTATCATATACAACATTCAAAATGCAGAAGCTTTGCTGCTTACTTGGTTGGACTCCATAGTCAGACTATACGTAGTACACCATTCCTACCTCTAGAGTTGATGCCCGAGGTATGCTCATAGCATAAGTTGGTCCCCTGGAGTTTCTCCTCAAGAAATCATAACCATAGTTTATTGCAATCCTTTTCATCCAACTGGATCCACTTTTGGCCCTTACATATGAGTGCCCGAGTATGAATGCCATTCCTGCTTCCCTTGCCTCCATTAATTCTTGCAGCTCTTCCTGTGTTTCCATGTCGATCGGGGGACTTTCTGGGACAAGAAACCTTACTCTCTTTCTCAGTTTCTCCGGGGACTTCATCTCCCTTACCTCTGAAGTGCCTACCGTATCTGAAAATTCTCCATCTTCGCTCATTTTAATTCCTTCTAAGTTTGAGGATGAAGTCCCAACAACTGTCATTCGTTCGTCATCACCACTGTCTTCCATTCTTATGTTACATTCAGGCTTTTCTGATCTGATAAATTCTGCAATACTACAGACAAGATCTTTCTCAAACTCCACATCATCTTTGTGCACATCATGGTAGCCATACCGTGCTATGCATCTGTACAAGTGGTACTCTTTAGGACCAACTCTTCCCACTAGGAACCTTTCGTCTGCCCTCACATGAGGCACCGGCACAGATTTGATGCAGAGGAAAACTAAAACCTGGTGGAAAGCTGGAAGATTGGTTACAAAGTGAGAGAATATAGCTGGAATCCCAGAAACAAGCTCTGTATGTATGAGTCCTATTCCACGAACCCGTGCTATTCCTAGAGAGGGACCCAGACCAAGAAGCCAGTTTATTGAGACCTTGTTCTGGACATCAAATTCATATTTCTTGAGTGTCCCATAGTGCCAAATGTACATCACGATGAGAAAGATGAATGAGAGGGCCACTGGCACCCAAGCTCCTTCAAGAAACTTGATGAGGGATGCTGAGAAGTAAAGAGCTTCAACGGAGCCGAAAAAGAATATAAAACAAATAGCCAGAATGATATTTTTATGCCAACATAAGACAATAACCAACGACATCAGGCAGGTTGTTACCAACATCACAGTGATGACTGCCAAACCTGTCAGATGTTGAAACAAGATGTAGTGAGTACATCCATTAGTTGGAGTTTCGACAAGGTTCATAATTGGAATATAGAAGACACCAAATCACATGCTTTAACATTGGAGGGTTCTGTCTTGATGATTTCATTATACGTGCATGGTGATTATGTTCTTAAAATAACAATGTTTCTATATTAAAGAGTGAAACACTGACTCAAAAGTTTATATAAGTTCTATTCATGAGGCAGGTTTCAACATCAAGAGTGTATGTGACTCAAACAATCTACCGGTTGAGAAAGATAAGAAAGTAACAAAGGGTCATGTTAAATATACCTGCTGCATTGCCCATGTGTTTTGTATTCCTAAAACCAATAGTGACAGCCAAACATAGCAACATTAGAATCCAGTTGATCTCTGGAATGTATATCTGGCCATGTATCTTCGATGAAGTGTGTATAATTTTGACCCTTGGAAAGCAGCCTAAAGCGGAGCATTGTTTGATTATTGAGAATGTTCCAGTGATAATGGCTTGACTTCCCACTACTGCTGCAAGTATAGCTATTGCAAGAACGGGCCACCTGATAGCAGCTGAAACAACAGTGCATTTTTTAATCACACCCTTAAAAGATCATCAATAATACCCATCCAGAGGTATCACCATTACACTTACCAGGCACAGACACGTAGAAACCTATCCTGTAATCACTTTCAATGATATGATGCTTTGAAAGGTAGGCAGCTTGTCCCATATATGCGAGGATCAGTGAGGGGTAAACAACAAAGGTGAAAGCAATCTGAAGAAAGTTGGTCATTGTTAGAATTCTCGTAGGGAAGGCACTTCTAACATGCAATGTTGTCCAATATAGATATCAGTTAGCATATTAACAAGAGATAACAAAAAGAAAGATTGCATCAAATATTTGATCACATAAATCATACCCAAAGCTACAAAGAAAACTTGGGCTGTTTGAATGACTAAAATTGTGAAGGAAATCTTGCATGGTCAGGTTTTGACATAAGAGAAAATTGAGTCACCATAATGAACGAAATTTTCCTTTAGGATACTATATCTATATTTGAATGGATATCACATTCAGTACTTAACTGTCATCATCACAAGTAACAATATTCATAAACTAAAGTCTTTGTTAACCCACCCATTTTTCTGGAAGGGAAATAATAACTCTTGTTAAACGAAAACATAGCCTCTATGTGGATGCATGAAGAAACATGAACAAGTTAATTACCTTGATTGACAATTGTGAAAAGTGCCCAAGATCAGCAAACATAGCTTCTGAGCCTAGAATAATTGAAAAGAAAACCACCATTAGAATTAAAAACTTACAGTTGTTGAAAGTGGAAAGTGGACAATTCACAACTTCTTATACCTGTTATGCATAGCAACATTCCTCCCAAGGACATCCAACCCTTCTTCTGTGTCTTCTTCAAAAATTTGTACATATAGTACGGAGAGAGGGCTTGGTAAACATGAGGATTCCAGTGGACAATATTGTAGACACCAATTGCACTGATGCACAGCAGCCATGTTATTACGATTGGTGCAAAGATGAACCCTACCTTGTGTGTTCCATAATGTTGGAGGGCAAATAAGAACACCAGGATAGCACAAGCAACAGGAAGTTCAACATCTGCAGAATAAATAAACTTATGAGGAAACAGATCACTTAGGTTTTAGTCAATGTTATTCATCAAAGAAAGAATTCAATGACCTAGTTTGGTCCAGATCTCCTATAAATTCTTGAAATTGATTCTGATTGCATCGATTAGATAAGTTGGGACACAGATGCTACAGGAAGGGTGACTGGACTTTTGAAGTTATTTCTCTTCATTGATCAACATAAAAGCAGATAAATAATCTCAAATGGGAATGATGCATGCATCCACCTTATCCTATTCAATGAAGCAGAAGCACAATAACCATCAGTGTTTCAGAAATTTATGCATCTTTACATTTCTATGCGGATTCTTAGCTATAATTTCACAAAACTGACGAAAGTTTGCTAAACAATAATGTTAACTAGTACCTTAATCTACGATAATCACTTGGAAAGCAGGCATGATGTGAAATCCTAGCCCAGGTTCAATGTGATGATGTCCAATTGACCAGTTTAGGGATGGCTTTTGAAAACCAAACCGCATACATAAGCTACGTAAAAATCATTCCAACATGATTTGCCATTAGTTCATTACATCATTTGACTCTTATTAGACTACTTGTCTGTGCCTTGACGTTGACAGATTATCTCCATAAAGTCACAACTTTATTTTCTTAATCTTGACTTTATTTTCTTAATTTTCTTTCTCAACTTTTAACTTCTTACGTAATTACTTTATCTTACATGTTTCTGTAGTTAACTTGACCGGCCCAATTATACAAGTAATAGTTTATTATCAAAGTGTAAAGTGATTTGACTTGAACCATTTTTTCCGTAGGGACCGCAAATAGTGGACAGAACAATAAACTATTGCCAATTTGGTGGCCTTGGCTTTTCCATACGTATATAACTCAAACCAGTATACTCAAACTTATACCTAACTGCGATTCGTTCGTCTTCCCTTCTCAGTATATCAAGTATCGAGCAACCAGAAGATTTTCCAAGATGCTTCAAGCAACCAAGAACTTGGTCGAATTGGATGCTTGCCAGTTACCTGATTCTTTTTGGTACAAATCCTGATCTATATTTCTGTTCACCTAATAGGCCAGAGAATATAACTATTGAACTTCTCAAGATGTAGAATGCTTCCTTAGCCTGAATAGTTCAGAGAAAATCTACACAAGTTCTCTGAGACAATAGATGGCATGGCTTCCACCAACAAGAAATTTCTACCAATAAGTGCTACAAATTATTTTCTTAACCTTTTTTAATATCAAACTTTAAACAGAGAAACAAAGAACTTACACTGATGGTGCTCCCTTGACATGGAAAGCTCCAGTCCTGATACCGCTGAATATACTGCAAATGACCAAAAACCAAATATTTCTGTCATGAACTGAACTTCCGAATTCCAACCACAAATCAAAGGCCAAAGAAACACAACCACAAAGACCTGATATTGCAGGAGTAAGCACTCCATCGCCAATGACCATGCAAGTCCCAATCAAAGCCAAAACAAGCAATACCCTTTGCAAGACTCTATACTTCTCCAAAGTTGATTTCAATCTGGAAACAGCAACACTCTTACCATTTGAAGCAGACCAATCTTTCGTGTACTCTGAAAGCTCCTCGTCAGCGAGTTGGCAATTGGGTATGGAGCCCACCCGAGCATGGCGGCAGAGCAAGGAATATAGAGCAAAAGTGCCTCCTTCGCCGTTATCATCAGCTCTTAGAACAATAAAAACATATTTAACAAGCGGTATTAGCGTCAGTGTCCAGAAAACAAAGGACAAGACTCCGTAAATTTCCTCATTCGTCTCAGAGTGTTGTATATCCTCTGCAAATGCACTCTTGTAAACATATAATGGGGAAGTGCTCAAATCTCCATAGACAACTCCTAAACTTTGATAAGCCAAAGTTAACAGTGTCTTCCACGAGTCTCTCTGCAATTAACAACAGAACAACAGAACGAGTTAAACAATGAACCAAAAGCAGACAGAGAGACAAATTGAGCAGTCAATGACAGTCACAAGTGTTACCTTGATTGGATTGTCATGAATTACACCTTCAATATCCATCGTAGACTGATAAAGAAAAGATTAAAAGCCCATTCTTGAATACAAATAAAGAGCACCCAGATAGATTACCACCTTCCCCAGTTCAAAGAAGTCGAATTAGACTCCAAAAGGAATATTAACAACGACAAAAGTTTCAAGAAAGATACAATCTTTGATTTTGTCCTAATACATAAAATTAGACGGTAGTTCAAACCAGGACTCAAGAATGTAGACAAATCAAGAACAAACACGAAGCACAGTAAAGGAATAAAGAAGGGAACAGTATTGGAAATGGCAGCTGAACAAACTATTATAGAATATAATAATATGGCTGCGCTTTAGCGAGAAAGAAGCGAGGAGATAAAATGCGGAAGATGCGTGTGAGAGAGAAAATCGGAGGGTTGTGTTAAGGTTGTTTTAATGTATGGGGTTGCAAAGTTTTTGGAGGCTTTCGAGGTTTCTGGACGGAATAGAATTTGATTTTGCTTTAATGTGAAATAGCAGAGAAAGGAGTTTTAGTGGTTTGTTAACTGGGCATGCACTAACTCGCTTACCTAACAATGGACCACAGGGAAGGGGAGATTCAGAAGCTGACATGGCCACAGTCAGTGACTGGACCTGATTGCCTCAGGATAACTACAAGAATCAGCTTCTATAAAAGGCAGTTTCTGTAGTAAAGATTCTGTTTTGAAGAAGACATGCATTGCATATCATTCCAATTACTAAGCAGTTCATTTCATCTAATCTCATGTAACTTAAACCATTGTGTTTCATAAGAAATTCATGGTCCTTTTCAAACTACAAAATGGTGATAAAGCCATTTGTAAGTTATAACTGGAATGAACAAAAGAAAATTAGGTTTTGGTTTATAATATCAGCACACGGCTGTTCAAGTCTTATCATGGAAGAAGTCTTACGACACGTCAACTTTAATTAATAAAGTTGGTCTTCAATGGCGTCGCCTTCATGTTTATCATCAAACTTTACAAATCTGGCTGTAAAACGAGCTATTCAACAATCTGCCTCTTTTATATATATCTATCACATTATTTTATATAATACTGAAAAATTATATCAAATTGTATTTAAAAATATTGAATTGAATTTATAAATAAAAATTAAAAGATAAATTGCATCAAAATAAAGTATTTTGTATTGATTTTAATAATCCAATTATTGAACTAAAAATTAATTACAATTAAAATTAAAGATTATCAAATTTGACAGTGATAGGACATTTGTAACCTTGAAAGAGACATCTGAGTGTTTGAATACTTGAATCTTGCCTATAAGTATGGAATAGATGCTCTAAGATCCAGAAGATTACAGAGTAGCTGAATAAATTTTCATTTAAAAAAAAACGGGAACAAAGAAATCCTGTGTTATCCTTAGCCTAAATCATCTTAAGAGAGCACAGGCTGAAAGGAGCAATGGATAGAGAACAATCATTGATGATACTAATAACACAGTGTCAACTTTTATCGTAAACACTTCAAATCCTCTGTACTCAACTATTATGTGTTATTGTTCTCTTTATATCTAAATCATTCGTATCAAAAAAATAAATGGCTTGGATGTAAGGGAAACAAGGGATAAATGATATTTGAATACAAAAAAATAGGTCCCGATAATAAACTATCTATCAGATATTTTTGATAACGTAATATCAAACTTTGATTTACCTTGAGTACAAGATATTTTTGAGACAATTGTTCAAAAAATTCCCTAAGAATAGAATAATTTCCCTGTTGATGACTGTAATAAATCACCAAACCTTACCTTTTTCCTTTGCATGCAAATCCTGTGAGAATCCGATGCTCTTAGTGAGAGAATTCTCAAGTTTTTCTATTTATTATACCCACAAATAATAACAACTAAAGATTAAATTAAACCCATTTGGGAACTTAAATACTTTCTTTAACTAACTCAGGCAAGACATGCAGTAACAAAAAGAGTGTGCGCTGTTGGTGTACTTAAAACCACTATCATGTTTATTTAATTAAGATGGTTATATGGACCACTTTACCTAATTCAACCACTTGCATCAACCTACAGTTTTTTTTTTTTTTTTTTTTGCCCCAAGCCTTTAAGCTTAGAAATTTATGTGACTAATGAATGAAGCATATCTTGTTTATTGCAGATTGAAAGACACCTTAGGCTCAACTCTGGACTGTTGAAAATAACCCATTTTTGCATATGTGACTAACCATAAATGATAAGAAGTATGAGATAAGAAGGCATTCATACAATAGTGGATACAAAATTAAGATAAAAGAGCGACTGACGTGACTGGAGCCATCAGCATTACACGTCTGAGAAGAAGAGGAAAACAAGTGTCCAATGAGCAAGAAAGTAATGGACCGAGAAGAGATAGTGCAAATTGGCCTTGTCATGGAGCTTGTCCAGTTGCTGGGAGTGGTGGGTGACCACTGACCACTGTCCACGACTGACTAATCTTCATCGCGGAATGCCCTACCCCTTTTGTCCTTTATTTTTTCCCCACTTGCTACTCCACCTTTATTTTTGGAACCTGGATTTAGCATTTTAAATGTAGAAAATAACTTATTTAAAATTTGTATAAATATTGCACAACAATTAATATTATGGGATCAATATATTTTTATATTATGAGAGAAGAAGGCATTGAAAAAGAAAATTTTTTAAAAAAACGCATGGCCTGGCCTGGCCTGGCCGGGTTTATTAATCAAAATGGTAACTTCGGCGATTGACCAATCATTCATTGCCGTTCATGGCTGCCGACTCACTCGGGGCCGTGGTCCCAAACAATCTGAGGTTGTTGCAGGTTTTTGCTTCTTTAAGCATCAACGTTCCTTACATGTTTAAAACGTAATCAAGGAGTTACTGGACAAATCTTTGTTTTGGACGAAATTTCTCGAGACTTTTACATAATGTGTTGAAGAAGACAGAAAATGAAAGATGGAGACTTGTATACAGAAATAGAATATGCCATATTACCATATGATTAAGATGACAAGGTCTGATCAGATTTCCATGATATCTGCTTTCTGCAAGCGAAGTGGGTGCGGGGCCATCGAATTCGGTCTTGTATTGTTGTCTGTAACTGTAAGCCAAGACAACTAACACTAACATTAACTCTTTATTTATTTATTGTTGTTAACGAAGATGTGAGATCTCTGAGGACTTATCAAAAGCTGCAGATCTCAATTACTTGGGGATCTCAATTAATATGGCCTTTTTTCTATAAAGTCTTCCTACGTTTGCAGTTAACCTGGGGAAGTATTAACGTGTACGTTCAAGACGACTTGACTTCATCCTCTGTTTACCTTATTGTCATCTTATCTAGACAAAGACTACCAGAGAAGAGATGAAGATGGCAATTGGCAAACAAACTATGATGAAACAGATTCAGGGAATCTTTCGTCTAATCAAAGGATTCATGAAAATCTACACCAAGAACTCCACTTTCATTGTCCTCAACATTATCACTTCCCTTCCATTTTTGTCTTTCGTGCTTTTTCGTGAATTCGTCTTCCAGCAAACGTTCATGAAAGCTATCAAGGGTCTATGTAGTGAGGTCCCTCCCTGGAATGTACTGTTACTTTGCGAAATTCAGCCATGGAGGCATTAATCACAGCGTTTCTCTAGATTGTTCAGACATGCTTCTCAGATATTTATCTTAATGAAGTTTACTGTGTGGAATTATGCATCCGGTGGTCATAATTAACACGACTGCTACAGTTCGTTCAGCATTAAATATTTTATGCAGAGCAGGACACAGCATACAGAAAGCAAATGCTTTGCACATGTTGGTCTTAAAAGCCCTCCCACTACATCTGTTAGTATTTTTTTTTTCATAAAATTGTACCCTTAAGCCTATTAACCTAAATCTTTTATTAGATTACTTTATTATCTTTAATCGAATCAAATTTGATTCGCTTAATTGTATATTTATTAAAATTGTATGTACAATTTTAATAAATAT
>JANITW010000008.1:14110629-14120657 GCA_027564335.1 Erythroxylum williamsii | reverse complement strand
CAGAGTTGATATTAAGAAGAATTATTGAGGGTATATTAGGTAGTATGTATTTATTATGTTACGTTCCATCCTAAACCTCCCAAATCAGAGGTTTCTTATTTTCACTGTTTAGGATGGAATGGAACGTAACATGAAACCATCCGCTTCAATCTCATTCCATTCCATTCCATTATGAAACCTTCAAACAAACGATGGAAGTGTATTACGTTCCATTCTATTCCATCCCTAACCCTCGAAATAAACAGAGCCTAAATGTTATTACCTTCATTCAAATTTATAATACACGTAAATTTAGAAGCTTGTTTCCGAGTAAATTATACTCTCTAAGTATTTATATATATAGTTCAGAAAACAAGTGGCCCGTTTATTTTATGCTCCGCTAAGAAGCTGACTGGTCCACCGGCATATCTGGGGTGTCAGAGTAAAGATTTACCCATTTAGCCCATATTATAAGTGCGAAAACTCTAAACCCTTGTATTTTCGAACGTCCCCTACGATCCTTGCAACCACAGCGAGGGGGAAGCAGTCACAACTCAAAACGCTACTCGCCGCTTCATGCCAGTGTCTTTCCTGTCATTTGGAGATGTGTCCAGCGATTCCTCGGCGCTACTCCATGCCATGCTAGGTACTGCTGGCCAACGTTTTATGGTGTTGATAGTCAAGTTCTTGGGTGTTTTCCTATTCTTTATAAATAAAATATTTATATGGAAATCAAATGCTCTTTAGAATGTTGCCCAAGATTTATCCCTTCTTATTCAGGAATTGCACTGTTTATGTGTCTGCTGTCTCTGAAGCTAAAACTAAACATGGCAAGTCTGGAAATCACTCAAATGTATGTACACTCTTTTATGTTGGCAGTACAACGTTATTAGTGTCAAAAGTATTTAAGGTGTTCTAGTTTCCACCTTTTGAGAAATAAGGCCCATCAGCAATGCAACAACAGAAGCTTGCTCCTTTTATTTTTCCCGATTCACCCGAGTTTTGAACCAATTACTTTCTTCGCAAATGATGGCAAAGCAAATGCTGCAGAATGGATCTAGAAGAACAAAATGACAGAAAAAAAATGAGCGCAAGTCCACAAATCAATTAGATCTTGTGGGGTGATAATCACCTCCGAATTGTAAAATTTGAGCGTTCCCTTCACTCCAGGATGAATACCATCGGCATCTATCTTAAGCACCGGATGCTTGAAGTTGACCGCTGGCCCCTCAGTGCAGCAAAGCATAAAACCAATAACGCCACTGATAAGCTCATTGACAAGAACATAACTGCCTCAATGAGTACCTTTCCAGTTCCCAAACAGACTGAAGCACTATCGCTTATAGCATACTCCAAAACATAAAGAAGTGTTGTACCTTGGATATGTGGGAACAGTCGTCCACGCATAGTTAACAGAGCCTTTAAATATTTGGCGACAGTTATTTACTATGTCTTCTATGATATGCATATGCAGCCATATGCTCTCCGCCTGAGTACTAACAACACCACCTGGGCGGAGCGCCTTGGCAACCAGCTCAAAAAAAGGCTTCTCAAAGAGTTCTTGTGCGGGCCCTGGATAAACTTAAGAAGAAGGTAATGAAATTTATCAGACAGAAGCTGATGGATATCAAAAGGATGAAAGAGGCATACCAATTGGATCAGAAGAATCAACTATGATGGCATCATAAGTTCCACTAGGAACAGCTCGGAGGAAAGCGACTCCTTCATGGTTCATCCAAAAATTTCAGAATTACATATATTAAACAACAATAACAAAATAGAGAGAGAAAAAAAAAAACATTGAGACCAATACCATCACCAACATGCAATCTAACACGAGGATCCTGGAATCCAACTGCTACATCAGGGAAAAACTGTTTGGCAACCTGCAGGAGCAATAGATATAATAAAGAAGCTGGTCTGCTCTTTGTTTGTTTAAAAAATGTTCAACCTCTGAGAGGCAAATTTACTCAAATGGTGGGTTGCATAAGAATTTATTGAAACAAAGACCCTTGTGGGTAGTGATACATGAGAACAATCTAATAAGCTCAAACTTGAAGTAGAAACTTGTTTTGGGCAGGAAGTTGCTATGTCAAACTCACTTCAATCACTAGTCTATCTATCTCACAAATATCAATCTGCTCAACAGACGAATGGCGAGATACTTCCCTCAGAACACCTCCATCGCCACCCCCAATAACCAGCACCTGAAGGAAAATAATATCCAACTCAACACCAAGATTTTTACAATGTTCTAAAATTTTAATTTCTAACAATTAAGTTCTAAATTAGATATGAATGAAAGGTTTGCTACGGAATATGGTGCACTAATGAAGAAAAAGTTGCTTGCTCTGTCAATACCACAATGCTTAATGGTGGAGTACCCAATAACATTTGCTCACTAAAGTCGAGTTGACAAAATGTATTCTAAATCAACATCACTATAGGATCAAACACATTCACTTTTTATGGACTTTCCAGTCTCAGAGCAAGAGGCATGCACATCCCTGAATGAATCGGTAGTATGGAACTGTCCAAAAACTTACAGAACTACATAAATGTGTTCTATTTTGAGAATTTAAAAATAAAAACCTTCTTTGGGCTTTCAATGGAGCATAGAGGAAGATTGGTGATCATCTCTTGGTATGCACACTCATCTCTTTCAGTGAGTTGAATCACCCCATCCAAGACGAGAACTTTGCCGTATGTTGCAGACTGCAGCGATAGATAATACAAGGATACCATACAAATAACTATTAGCCTGAAAGCAGCAAATACTAAATAGCGGAGGAAGAAAGTCAACATGAAAATGGACCGAGCAATAAATGAGAGTTTAAAGTTTATGATTATTGCCTGGAATACAACAACATCTTGATAATCTGACTTTTTATGAAACAAGATCTTCTTCACCTTCAAGGAATGTGCTTCCCCTGAAAAAATAAGAGAACAATCAACTCTGCAACAACAAATATTCTGCTTTAACATCCACAAGAGTTCCAAAGTTTCGTTTTTTAGGAACCATAAGGCTAGTGACAGGCAAGGGGTGTGTGCTCGAGAATAACCAAAAACACAAACCTGGCCACATGGGGCTGATTTCAGAGAACCAACCGGCGTTGACGGCCGACATGCCAGGAACACCGTCGGCATCAGAGTCCTGAATATTGCTGACAGAAGCAGAAGTGGGGTCCGCATGAGCCATGGATTCGACTGAGAAGACCAAGAAGTAAAGGGAGACTCTTTACAAGAGGGCTGAACTTAAGCCTTAGGGGCTGAGACAGAGAGGCAGGTGGTGTTCTTATAGCGGAAGATGACGTCAAGCATTGGGGATTCATTGGTGAGTACGTGGTGGCAGACGGCGTGTCTTCTCTTTAGAAATTTGGCATTGAGACTTGAGAGGAAGAGCGCGTTAGTGGACCTCACTCGATCAAAGCCATTCTATTTCTTTTGTTTTTTGTTTTTTTTTTCTTACAAGTTGTATTAGGCGAATCGAAATTATAAGAAAGCACTTTTTTTTAGACTAATCTTTGTTCAAATTGGATAAATTCCTTACAAGAAGTAAACATTCTATTTCTGACCAATGCTTTAAGTTGTTAAGTTAAATTCTAGATGAAAAGATACATCAAATTCTGTAATTATCCTAAAATATAATTAATAATTTGATTAAGATGAGAAGTATAGTTGAAAGCATATTTTCCCATATTTAATATTTAATAATAGTATCATAAATAAAAGAAAACGAGTAAATTTAAATCCCAAGTCTATCCTCCCTTCCCGCGGTTTCAGAAGCACCCGTCCTTTTCCCGGGAAACCCTCTCCTCCACCATAACCACCTCAACCACCCTTTCACTGTCTCTCTCTCCTCCTCCTCCTCCTCCGCCATGGAAGAACATGAATAACTTAGTGAGCTCGCAGCTCAGCGCCCTCGAGCGCCTCCGGCAACAGCTCTCGGCCTCCATCAACAACAACAACAACCCCACCGATCCCCACCCTCTCCACATCCTTTGGCGCTACCAGATCCTCGACCCCGACAGCGACATTGTAGCATATTGGAACCACGTCTTCCTCATTACCTCCATTATCTCTCTCTTCATCGACCCTTTGTACTTCTACCTCCCTTACGTCCTCCCCTCCGACCAACTCTGCTCCTCCGTCGACTACCGTCTCTCTGTCCTCATCACCACCTTCAGGAGCATCATGGATCTTTTCTTTTTCCTGCATGTTCTCATGAAATTTCGCACGGCCTTTGTTGCCCCCAGTTCCAGGGTCTTCGGACGTGGAGAGCTTGTTATGGACGCTAGAGAGATTGCTCTCAGATATCTCAAGTCTGATTTTGCCATTGATCTCGCTGCTGCTCTTCCTCTTCCTCAAGTACTCACATGCTACTGCTACTTCTATTAATACGACTCATCCCTTTTTTTTTCCTAATGGTACGAATAAGTGATCTTTATGAAGTTTTTTGTTGTTGTTGGTATTGCAGATTGTTATTTGGTTAGTGATTCCTGCAACAAAGCATCGTAGATGGGATCCTGGGAACAGCACTTTGGCTCTAATTGTTCTTATTCAATATATTCCCAGAATGTTTCTTATCTTTCCTTTGCATCAGCAGATTATTAAAACTACTGGCTTTATTGCTAAGACTGCTTGGGCTGGGGCTGCTTACAATCTTCTTCTTTACATGCTTGCAAGTCATGTAAGTCATTTCCTCTGCATTCATTTTTGCTTAAAACTCAGTCCCTAAGTTATCATGTTGGTTAATTCCTTATCTAGACTTTAGGAGCTTCTTGGTATCTCTTGTCCATGGGACGGCAATTCTACTGCTTTGAAACGGCTTGTACGAGAGAGACTAGTTCAAGAACAGTAGGGTGCATTAAGAGTTATCTGGATTGTGAAAGCCTGGGGTTACAAGACCGCCGGTTTTGGCGGAACGTCACTCGCGTTGGGATAAACTGTGACGCAAGAAATCCCAAACTCGCCTTCCCATATGGAATGTTTGCTGATGCATTTATCAGTGGCGCTGCTTCATCTCCTTTCATAGAGAAGTACTTGTACTGTCTATGGTGGGGTTTAAGAAGTTTAAGGTATGACGCCTTTAGGATATCTCAATCACATTTCTTTCCTACCTTTATATCGAAATTGGCACTTTTATTGAAAGCCACTTACATCGGTTCAGTTCTGAATTTGACCGTCAGAGTTAACAGTACCTTTCATGTTCTTTTCTTCACATAATATTGAGCGTCCCAAGTGCAATCAGGTTGAAATTTAATGGGTTCAGTGACATCTGACTAACTGTTGAAACAACTGAACATGTATTTTAGAAACAACCTCCGGTAATACGTTAGCCGTGGCTAACCCGTGATGTACTTCTGAAGTCTGGAGTTAATTGTTCATAATGCTAAAACATTCACATAATTTCTGCAGCTCTTATGGACAGACTTTGGAGACGACCACTTTCCTGGGCGAGAATGTGTTCTGCATTGTCATTTGCATCATCGGTTTAGTCCTGTCTGCTCAGTTACTTGGCAACATGCAGGTCTAGTATGCCACAAACCTCCACCTACCACTTTTTCTTATTATTAAGACCCTGGGAACAGAGAATGATGCTCCTGTTACCATCATAATCATGTATCATATTTACAGCAAATTGTTGTCTGGTCCAAAAGCTTCTGCTTTGGCTTCTCGTGTGCATCCTACTAGAAAAGTAGTCCTTGATTTGAAGTATTTCGAACTTTTCTATTATTTCTTGTAGGCCAATTTACAGTCTCTGACTGTAAGAGTGGAAGAATGGAGGATTAAAAGGAGAGATGCAGAGGAATGGATGAGGCATCGCCAGCTACCCGAGGAGTTGCAAGAAAGGGTTCGCCAATTTTCTCAATACAAGTGGCTTGCCACCAGAGGAGTTCATGAAGAATCCATAGTGCATTCCTTGCCTACGGATCTTCGACGAGAAATTCAAAGACATCTATGTCTGTCCCTAGTTCGCCGTGTAAGTAGCTTGTAACTCAGAGACATGTCGCTTCTCAGATTTTAGCTAGTTTACACTCTGAAATTACCATTATCGTTACTTTTTCTTACAATGCTATCCTTGAATCTGCATTCTCATTCCATGACTGCACAGGTTCCATTCTTTGCACAAATGAGTGACCAGTTACTTGATGCCATATGTGAACGCCTTGTTTCGTGTTTGAGTACTGAGGGTACTTACATATATCGTGAGGGCGATCCAGTGGACGAGATGTTGTTCATTATCAGAGGACAATTGGAAAGCTCAACAACTAATGGAGGAAGGGCCGGATTCTTCAATTCTATCACCCTCAGACCAGGTGACTTCTGCGGTGAAGAACTACTGACGTGGTCATTAATGCCCAATTCCACTATAAACAGGCCTTCCTCAACGCGAACTGTTCGAGCGCTTACCGAGGTTGAAGCTTTTGCGCTCCAAGCTGAAGACCTTATATTTGTAGCAAACCAGTTCAAGTACCAGAGCAAGAAGCTGCAGGATGCTTTTAAGTACTATTCTCAACAATGGAGGACATGGGCTACTTGCTTGATACAATCTGTTTGGAGAAGATATCAAAAAAGAAAGATTACAAGGGAATTGGCTGCAAGAGAGAGCGTTAGCTACATCCAAATTCCAGATGACATATATTACTGCGGAGAAGAGAACTACGAGGATGCTGAAGGTGGTGACAGGCTACACACAGACAATGTTCACAATGTCCAACATCTGGGTGCCACAGTCCTGGCTTCAAGATTCGCTGCAAATACTAAAAAAGGAAATCATATGAAATCTCCTGCTGCTTGTTCTTCCAGCTTACAGATGCCTCAGTTATTTAAACCCGATGAGCCTGACTTTTTTTCACCTTAAGACGATGTTTACTTAACTTAGAACCTAATCCGGAAACTAAAGAAAAAAACAAAAAAAAAAAGAAGAAGAAGAAGGCATTGAGGAGAGTATAGATAGGAACTTTGCATGTAAATTGATAATGTTACGGTAGCATTCATGTTTACTTTCTCGAGACTCCATCGTGTATAAAACAACTAGAATCATCAATTTGATAAACAAATTTATTCTGATACAGTTTTACATATTAGTACTTACATCAAGTCCTGGGACTGAATCCCATCCATATCCAGTTTCCGGAAACAAATGTTGTGTAAATCGATTGAATTAGAGCAGGTTTGCAGCTAAATAGGACTGATAGAATAATAATAAACACACAGATTTTACATAAAAAACTCCTAAATTAGGGTAAAAATTACGGACAAGGATAGAAGACTTTTACTATTGAGAAAACTGAAAAATTACAAAGAAAAACCAGATTCTAAAATACACAAAAACAAATTTTGGTCTCTCTTTTTTCTCTCACCTCACTCTCTCTTTTTCTTTGCTCTTGTTGCTCTTCTCTTCATGCGACTCCTACCTTTTTATAAGCAGGAGTGCCTTGGTTGTTTTAGGCATGGTAGGTACCGAATTCAGTGACTACCAGCCAACAATTGTTGACTGTTAACAATTACAGCCACAATTGTTGACAATTTTCCTACTTGAAGATTTAATTGATTGTCAATCAGATCTTCACACTATTCTTTCTACCTTGTCACTTCATGTTGCTTACGTTTCTGTCAGGCCGCACGAGGATCGACACCATATAAATTTGTCACCATTGATTGCTTTTGTCATAAAATATACCAGGTTATCCATTGTATGAATTTTCAGTATGTCCACCATTACTGTTCCTTCTTCCACTTTCTCACGAACAAAGTGATATTGAACTCATATGTGTTTTGTCTTTGAATGAAATGCTGGATTATTGACAAGATGCAAAGCACTCTGATGTCATAGAGTAATATTCTCTTGTTTATTCCTAAGTTCTTCCAACAACATCTTCAACCACACTGCTTCTTTACTAACTTGTATAGTTGCTACATATGATGCTTTTATTGTTAACGTAGCTACAACTGACTGCAATTTTGAAACTCAGCTCACAACTCCTTTAGCTAGTGTAAACACATATTCTATAGTGGATTTACTTTTATCGAGATCACCTACATAATCAGCATCAACATATCCTTTGACAATAAAGTCTGATCCTCCATAACATAATGCAACATCTAAGATTCTTTTGATATATCTAAGAATCCTCTTAACAATATTTCAATGCTCTCAACCAGGATTTGCCATATATCTATTAACTACTCCCACAGCATATACAATGTTTGGTCTTGTACAAATTATAGAGAACATTAGGCTTCCCATTGCTGATGCATACGGTACTCGAGGCATCTCCATCCTCTGTTCTTCATTCCTAGGACTCATACTTGAGGATAACTTGAAATTAACAGAAAAAATGGTATAAATTGACTTACAATCGTATATGTTAAATCACCGTAAGATCTTCTTCAAATAATTCTTCTGTAAAAGTCAAATCTTCCTATTATTTCTGTCTCGGTAAATTTGCATTCTTGGAATCTTGTTTGCTAGTCCCAAGTCCTTTATTTTAAATTTCCTAGCCAATTGTGTCTTCAATTCTTTGATACGATTATTATTCGGGCCTGTTACCAATATGTCGTCTACATACAACAGTAAGACTATAAAAATTTCTTTTTCAAACTTCTTGAAATATGCACAAGGGTCTGCATTTAGTCTGCTGTATCCAAGGCTCATAAAGAAGAATCAAATCTTTTATACCAACACCTCAGCGCTTGCTTTAAACCATATGGAGATTTGTTCAACCTGCAAACCAAGTTCTCTTTCCTTTTTTCTTCAAAATCTTCTGGTTGGAGCATATAAATTTCTTCTTCAAGATATCTATGAAGAAATGCTGTTTTCACATCTAACTGCTTAAAATGCAAGTCAAATATATCACACATTGCCAAAACTACTTGAATTGTAGTGAGTCGAACTACAGGAGAAAATATTTCGTTAAAATCAATACCTTCTTTCTAAGCATATCCTTTTACCACCAATCTAGCACGATATCGCTCTACTTGATCGTCTCCACTCCGCTTGATCTTGTAAACCCATTTATTGCCACTAGGTCTTCTTCCTTGTGGTAGTGATACCAGCTCCTATGTCTTATTCTTATGTAGAGCTTCAATTTCTTCCTGCATTGTTACCATCCACTAAGATATATCTGAACTATTCATTACTTCTTGAAGAGTTCTTGGCTCTCCATCCTCAATTAAAAGACGATATGTAATATTGCTCTCCATAATATAATCTGAGTGCCAGCTCAATGCTCTTCTTATACGAGTTGGTCTCTGAGTATTTGGAACATCATATTTAACTGGTTCTTGCTCCTCGTACTTTGGTGTAGCTTCAAAAGAATCATTTTGATCAACTTCCCTATCCACTTACACTGTTGTAGTTTTTGAATTCTAATGTACAAGGCCAACATTTTTTTGCCTGCTCTTAATCCTTATCTTCTATAAAGATGACATCCTTGCTGACAATAATCTTGTAGATAGTGGAATCCCACAGACGATACCCCTTTGCACCTTCAGTATACCCTAAGAAAATGCATCTTCTGAATTTTGGATCTAACTTTGTAGTTTCTTGGGCATTGAACATTACATAGGCTGGACTTGTAAATATATGGAGGTTGGAATAATCCACTAGTTTACTAGTCCACATCTCTATTGGTTTCGTCAACTCAATTGCAGTTGATGGAGTACGATTCACCACATAACAGGCGGTATTGATTGCTTCTTCCCATAATTTCTTATCTAAACTTGCAGTTCTTAACATCGCTCTAGGGATGGCAAAAAGCCCCGCCCCGATGGGGATCCGATATTCCTCGACCCGAACGGGGCGAGTATGGGGGCACATTTTGCCCCGAATAAACGGGGTAGGGGATGGGGATTTTTCCCCATTTATATTCGGGGTGGGGATGGAGATTATAGTCTCCATCCCCAATGGGGACCCACCCCGACCTAATGAGGACCCGACCCGACCCAATGGGGACAACCCGTATAATGTTAACCCTAAAAATCTACCCCCCCGTATATCGCCTCTCTCTTCTCTCTGCCTCGCGTCCGGCTTCGTCTACTCT
>JANITW010000008.1:14097679-14108712 GCA_027564335.1 Erythroxylum williamsii | reverse complement strand
GGAACGAAATTATAAATGGGGATGGGGGCGGGGATCGCATAATCCGCCCCAAACCCGCCCCATTGCCATTCCTACATCGCTCTTGTTCTTTCCAATAGAGTTCTATTCATCCGCTCTGCTACTCTATTTTGTTGAGGAATGTATGTCGTAATAAATTGCCTTCTTGCTTGCAGAATTCATCAAATTCTTTTCCAGTACATTCGCCTCCATTATTTGAGTGCAAACACTCGATCTTCTTACCAAATTCGTGTTCCACCCATGCTTTGTAAAATTTGAAAGTTGGAAACACTTCTGCCTTCCTCTTGATAGGAAATACCCAACATCTCCTCGAATAATCATCAATGAAGGATACAAAGAAATTTATTCCTCTTATGGATGTAACTAGTGCTTGCTATACATCAGAGTGAATCAATTCTAGAATCTCTTTGCTTCTGAACTTTGATGTGTTGAACTTCAATCAATATTGCTTACAATGCAATGCTCACAGAAGGGGAGTGATACCTTTGGGAGACCTGGAAGTAGATTCTTCTCTGCAAGTATTTTCATTCCTTATTCTAACATATGTTCAAGTTTTTTATGCCACGTCATTGCAAATTTGTGGTTTGCACTAGTCACTGCAACGAACGCCTCTCCTTCTTGCAAAGTTACTCCCTTCAACATGTACAAATTTGCAACAATCTTCTCTGCTTTCATAAATATTAGCACTTCTTTAATCACTTTCATGATCTTGTTTTGAATCTCAAATCTGAAACCAAAATCATCCAATTATCCTACAGACAACAAATTCTTCTTCAGGCCCTCTACATGTTGCACTTTTTCAATAGTCTGAATTGTCCCATCATATATTTTTAACTTGATGGTGCCAATACCAATGATCTTCAGAGCTTGATCATTACATATATACACAGATCCATTAGAGACAGATTCATATTGATGGAACCATGCTCTTCAAGAGGTCATATGAAAAGTAGTCGCTGAATCGAGAAGCCATACATCAACAAATCTTCTCTTACCTCCAATAGTCGTTGTTGCTTCACGGACAATTGTACCTCCATCATCTGGAGTATTTGTCACATTTCCTTGAGGAATAGAATCTTTCTTATTCAGATTCCAACAATCCTTCTTCAAGTGGCTTTTCTTGCCATAATTGTAGTACTTGAAATTCTTTTTTCTCTTGGATTTTGATCTACCTTGACTATGACTCCCACTTGGGTCACGTTCCATTGTTCTTCCTCTCATCACCACTAAGGCCTACGCTTGTTGCAAATTTGCCAGCCTGTCTTCCTTACTTTTGCGTCGACTCTCTTCTTCCAGAATAGCAGCTGCAATATTGTCGAAGACTAAAGTGTCTATGTTATTTGTTAAATTGATGACGAGTTGATCATACGAATCTAGTAGATTTTAGAGTAGAAGTTTTGCATGTTCATTTACCTCTATTGTGTGTCCTAATGATGTGAGATGGGAAAATAGAGTATTTAAAGTATTTAAGTACTTCGTCACTAAATTGGATTCTATCATGCGTAAAGTTGATTCTGTCATGCGTAAAGTGTATAGTTTTCTCTTCAGAAAAATTTTGTTGTTGAGTGATTTGACCTCGTACAATTTTGTGAGGTGATATCATATTTTCTTCACAGTCTTCTTTTCCTCTATGCTAGATAATACCCCCATCAACTAAAGTTAGATGAAGATTAGCTACAGCATTCCTATCCATCTTATTCTATTTTTTATTTGTGATTCTAGTTGGTCGTTCACTAATGGCTGCCAGATAATTATCTTTCCTTAAGATTGCCTATATCTTCAATTTCCACAATGAAAAATTACTCACATTGAATTTTTCAATCTCAAATTTTGTTGTCATTGCTTCTATCTTGAACAAAATTTAGCTCCCACTATTTCATATAAATAGTACCGTATGTATGAATAGTATCATATACCTGAATAGTACCATACATGTGAATAGTGTCGTATGTATGGATAGTACCGTACACGTGAATAGTATTGTATATTTAAATTACTGTGATTGCACAGTATAATGCAAAAATAAATGCATGAATAGTTGTTACCTTTGAGGTTACTATTCACCAACTTTCATTGTGCTCGTCCGATTTTCGAACGGATTACACCAAAAAATTCATGATAATTTTTTGACCTCGCTCTGATACCACTTGTTGTGTAAATGAACCAGATTATAGCAGGTTTGTAGCTAAATAGGACTGAGAAAATAGTAATGAACATATAGATTTTATTTAGAAAACTCCCAAATTAGGGTAAAAACTACAGAAAATAATAGAAGACTTTTACTATTGAGAAAATTTGGAGAATTACATGGAAAAATCAGATTAAAAAATACACAAAATATTTTTTGTCTCTCTTTTCTCTCTCACCTCACTCTCTCTTTTTCTCTGCTCTTGCTGCTCTTCTTTTCATGCTACTCCTGCCTTTCTATAGGCAGGAGTAACTTGGCTGTGTTAGGTATGGTAGGTACCAAATTGTTGACCGTTAACAATTGCAGCCACAATTGTTGACAACAGATCCTCTGACTGTTTCCACTCTGTTATCTAGTTTTCATTCGTCCATTTTTTGTAATCTCTCTTCTTTATTAAACATCGAAAGCCTTTGGAACATAATAGAAATAGGTAAAAGGGAATAGATGATCTGAGTTCTCATTTTTCATAACAGGACAAATCAAAGTTGCAAGTTTCTGTACGTTTGTTTAGTCCGAATGAATTCAGTCGTAGGGTGATGAGGAGATAGGATACAACGAAATTAGCATGAGATTCTTGAAGTCTTTGTGCAACTGTTAAATTTTAGTTTGTTTGTTTTCAATTGCTTCACCTATTTTGGTATTTTACTCACACTTTGAATATATGTGTTTAGCGCACGTTAATCAAATGAAACAAATTAAGTTATTCATAAAACATACAATATAAAGGATTTAAGTGACTTCCTCCTAAGAGTACTCTACAATAATGAAAGTCTCAACTTTCTTAAAGATGATTTAATGTATTCTACTACATTTGTAAATGATATTTTTATATATGGTCAATTTTTCCACTAACTCATAGTTAGCGAGAAGTTATCACTTTTTTCACTATCTTCTTCAACTCCTCCCTCTTCAATAATCCACCAAGTCTCCCCTCACATGTCTCAACTCTTAGCCCCACTTTGATCTCCTCCACAACCATCCTTGTATTCATTAGCTGGTCAACCATCATTGGCATTGCAAGTATTGGTAGTCCAGCATATATGCCCTCTAAAATCGAGTTCCATCCACAATGGCTTAAAAAACCTTGCACATTGTTGTGCATCAATATCTCGATCTGATCAACCCATTCTCGCACTATCATTCCTCTTTCCTTGACCCTTTCTTCAAATCCTTCACCTAATCTTAATTCGTTGTTTCTTATCACCCATAAGAAGTTTACATCATATTTCTCCAGCTCAGTTTCTATCTCCCTGAACTGTTCTTGTGAGATTTCCGCCTAAGACCCAAATGCTACATATAGTACCGGGCTTCCTTGCTCTAGTTTTTGATATAGCCATCGAATCCAAGTGGGCTTATCTATAGTTTCATCTTCAAGTCGCTGCTTGGCCAAGCATACAGGGCCAACAATCCAAACTTTTTCACCTTTCCTTTTCCAGTAAGCTGTAAAATTTGGTTCAATCTTATAGCAACTGTTAAATATCCTACCATAACTCCTCAACATTAATATTCTAGTCACCATCATGAACTCGGACTGAAGACTCATGTGTGTAGGGTTTATATATATGTGATCAAAGTCATTTTTAGTGATCTTAATCCATGTAAATTCATTCACTATAATTAACTCATCTGTGGACTGAGGTCCACCCAAACACCCACTCTGGCTCGTTATTTTTAACATGAAACAAGAGAAATGGCGTGTACTATAAAAACACCAACGTTGGAAATCCAAACTTTAGAGCATAATCGATAGTCCACTATAGGAAATCATCTGAGGCCATGAAGTTGGCATGTCCAAGAGACTTACCACTTTTTCAAACTTAGGATGCATAAACTTGGTGTCCATTGCAAACGAAGGAAAGACCGAAATTGAAGGGAGTTTAGCAATGCTTTTGACCCCAGATGGAATTCCAGGAATGTTTTGTGGGAAGGACAAGTCAACAATAGAGACGGTGGTAACTACAAGAGTGATGACAACAAATGGGTGATTTGTTGTGGTGGTAAAGACGGTGATGCTGACCCTGTGGTGAAGGAGGAGGTGAGCTAGGGGGAGAAGAGGAATGGTATGACCTTTAGATGTGAAAGGGAATAAAACTGCATGACAGTAGTGTGAATCCATTTAAATTGTTCTAGAGGTAGTTGAAGCTTTAGCTCTCTATCAGACTATATCACCAAAGTTTAGTATTATATAAATCGAAAATCAGTGGATAAGTCTAATGAAGCAAGTTCGGGGGTTTGATCCCGCTTGTGCATGCAACAGTATTAAATACTCGATAATAGTGTTTTGCCACCCTTTAGGCTTCTAGATAGCACGAGCAGAGATTACTCTGAGCATAGTAATAAATTAAAAGTACTACTGATAGTTCAGACTCACCTGAAACATCCCGTGCTCTGTCCCAAAATAATAATAATAATAATAAGACGTAAGTTAAAGCTGATTTCTTGCGTATGGTGTTGTGGTCCTGGTATTCAGCCCAGTCTGTGTTCAATAAGGGAGCGTTATATTTCTTCCACGACATCATATCGTATTATGTGCATATTCACTAATATGAGCAAAACATGGACATATGTCTGGTGGTGCTTCTTACATAAAAGAAGTTAAGAGGGATCTTAAGTAAAACGAGAGCACAACATGATCTTATATTTGGAAAGATAAAAATTCTATAGTCTTACATTTTAAGAGAGAGACAGAAAAAAAACGTACAGATAGCTTTTGGAGATTGATTTTGGAGTTAAAAATTCAATTAAGAACTGATAAGTAACAAAAGAGAAATCTCAAAGATTCATCAATAACATGCAAGATTCAAGCCATTAGACTTCAAATTTCTGATGTTCTTTCTTATTCTTTGCAGGTTTTTTTGATTAGGATGTAAATCTAAGTGGGATATATTTTAAGACTTGATGTTATAAATTTTTCTTAATTCAATAAAAGATTTTATTTTTCTTAAGAATTGTTCATGATTATATTGCGTTAAGTTAAAATTTACTAGAATTTAAATTCAATTTTGGATTTTATATATTTGGAACAAGAAATTATTACATAAATAGATCATAATACAAACAATGGGAGTTACATGAAACTTTGGAGATAAAGCTACATGAATCTTTTGGGTTAGGGTCAAACTTATCATGAGAATTCACAATGCGAAGTAATATATTCTTAACTATGTTGATTAGAAAGAGATTTTAATTAATAAATCTAAGAATAATAGATATATTAATCGAGTGAGAATATAGTTGTCAATTTAGAATTTCTACTGATTCAAAAAACTAAAATTTATCATCGTAAATATAAGGGAAACAAAATATTTTAGGAGAATTCTTACCTAGATCTTTCTTATCATTGCTTTAATTAGGTGAATTAAATTAGTTTTACTTATTTTCTTTGAATCAATTACTCTTTTTATTGATCAGATAATAGGAAGACAGTCAGTATAAGTAATTCTAGTCCTCGTTAAATTGACACTTAACTTACTAAGTTATGTTTTAGAAAATAATAGGTACATTTCTCTAAGTGATGTCTTTAGCTATGTTCTATATTTTGTTTTATATTCATGTCACATATCAATTTTTAGCATTATTGTTGGGACTAAGATATTAGGAAAGTTTCATCTTTATTCATTTAATTACATCTTTATTTGTTTTTATATTTACTTATTTTCTTTTAGAACATTCTATTGTTAATCTTATGGCTTTGATTATATCGCAAGTGTAAATTCTTTGTTGTATGATCAAAAGTAGTCATATGAGTACCATTTGAGCTATATCCAAAAATCGAAGGCAAATTATTTTAAATATTGAATAAGTTCTACAAATATATATTTATCATAAATCATAATATATCGTATTATAAGATGAAAGTTGAGATAAATTTAATAAATTGTTAAAAGTCTAACATACTAAAAGTAATTCACCCTTAAATTTGTGGTATAATTGAAATGATACTTAGTCGATTTCTCTCCTAAATAATTTGAAATTTTGTATTTGATTAACTATAAAAACTAATATAAATAAAAAGATTTAAAATATATTTAAAATTTTGGCTATTAAAATAGTGATTTATATGTAAAACTTTACTTTTTTAAAAAGATCTTTTATAGATGTATTTCAAGAAGCTCCAAAAGATTTATTTTATTGAATGAATAATTTTTTTTGAAAATTGAAAAAGAATTTAAATTATAGTTAAATAAAATCGACGTTACAACAAGTTTAAAGCTTTAAGCCTACTATCATATGGCAATATGACCCGAGAACCAAAACTCCCTGAGAAAGATAGTATGATTGTCTGTATAATAGACAACAACAACAAGACACAATTTAGGCACTACTGAGCTTTCATCTTCATGGGAATGTTCATTCACCATTATTGGTATTTGTGATTTTTGCTTTCTTTTCCAAGTAGATTTCCTTTTTTCATAATTGAATTGCACGCAAAAATCGCAAAGGGTGCCTAGGATATAATCTATAGCTAGTGGGGTATCACTATCCTCTATTTGTTCGATGTCCCCTGTCCTTTAATTCTCAGTTAACCTAACAGTTGCAACTGGAGATAGAATATTGACCCAATCCCTCTGACAGTGCTCCAAATATTGGGAGGTGAAATCATTTGCCCCACAGTCTAGATTCTTTACATTGTCTGCACTGAATTGTCAAAAGTTGTCTTTTCCTAGAAAATATGTGTGTCAACTTGTTCAGTCCTCAACCCAACTAGTTGAATACCATTAGATTGTTGCTGCACAGTTTTGCCAACATCTGCATCTGCCTGTTCTGTGTTGCAGCTGGCTGCCACCATTGTTCTACTAACTTCGGGCACCATTATTCTAAGCTTAAGGGAGGTAATAATCTCTACTACTTACACTGTCCTGTTCTCAGAGGGGGCAGAAATATCAATAGCCTTATCTTCTTTCCTTCCTTTCCAATAACTAATTACGGAGAGTTTGTCACCCTAACTAGATTCTGCGATTTATGCATACTAATAGGCATTATACACTCTTCACCACAAATAGCAGTAACTTCATTAACTACTTGCTCACAACGAACTATTCTAGTAGCACCTATCATTAATTCATCATGCCAAGAAGATTGGAAAGTTCGACCAGTGGGGATCCATTTCTTAAAGGAGTTATTTGGTTTCCAGGGGTAGGAGATATGCAAAAATGATTGCTCAAATTCACCTGTATCAATCATACGTATAAGAGGTAATTGATAAGGCAATGGTGATGTTTTAGGTATTTCAATACATACCTTAGTATAGTTGATCCTCTCCATACTTGTCGTTTGAGAATCCATGCATAGAGTCTTTCCCAAGGAGCTAACGAGAAAGTTCAACCCTTTAATTATCCAAAAATCCAATGGTAGCTTATGGAATTGCAACCAAATTAGAAGCACGTCTATGGTACCCCAATTGAGCTCCATGCCTGGCCAACACTTTTACATGAATATCGGTTGACCCCTGATATGTCAAGTTCCCATTTCAACAAATTCGTCTAAGTTAGAGGCTTAAGAGAATTTGAATTAAAAAAGTCATCCTCCATTAACATTACCCGTTCCAGTCCTTTTTGGCTCCAACGTGCTTTTGCCCATACATTAGCGACCAGAAATGCAAGTCGTTTGGACCATAAAAACCGATTAATGCAGAGGACCAAGCCCTCACATCTGCTTGGAAGAGCTCTATTGGAGGTGTAATGATGCTGTCTTTAAACACATTCTGGTAGTGTTTTAATGCACCTTTGTGGTGTATCTTTAGAAAAGGTTATCGCCAGTCTCCCCCCATTGTGGGTTTGTCTCACCTTTTCCGATTAGGGCCAGTATCACTGCAATTTATGTTACTTTCACCTTAAGAGACTCCATGGAAAGAGTAGGGAAGTCCTCATTGGTGAACAAGGTTCACCTTGCTCCATATGGGAGGCCTGTCATGGAGGCTGAGATTGTTGTCATTGAGAATAAGTCGAGGAAAGTCGATTATGTTAATGAAATTAAGGAAGGAGAAGAGAAAAAGATAAAGGTAGAGAGAGGTCAAAGCATTTTCTCTCTCATCATCGGTCTTATGTTTTATTGAATGAATATTGCTTTCTATTGAAATTTTGTTTCTCTCTCTCTCTCTCCCTCTCTCTCTCTCTCTCTTTATATATATATATATATATGCATATGCATCCTTTTTCTTCATGTTTCATCAATTTATCTAAAACGACAATATATATACTAAGATGGAACTATTTAAACAAATCTTATATATATAAGAGTATTTATGTATATGAGTAAGAAAAATAAAATTTGTTTTTAAACTAAATGTCAACTTAAAATTAAAATTAAATAAAATTTGAAATTAAAAGTTTAATCTTAAAAAATTATAGGTTTAAAGATAGTTAATTATTTAATTATATTTTAATTGTATATGAAACTATTTTCTTTTTTAGCAGTCATATTTAATTGTAATTATATTAATTTTAATGTTTCTTTTATAAATCATTTTATTTTGATTATATACCAATATCATCATCATTAAGTTGTAAGGTAACATATCTATAAATGCATATCCTATTGTTTATTTGATTGTCGATAATAATCATATTTTGATTGTGCTTTTTGTCTTATTTTATTGCTTTTTCACCATACATGTTTACGAGACTGTTAATTTATACTTAATTTTGGTTGTTAAGAATATTTAATTTTAAAAAACCAAACATCAATCATATTTCTTATTATTGTTAAAATTTTCATGAATGATCTTTTAATCTGATGGAATTATCAGTATTGAATTATATAATAATTTTTTATGTCATTAACAACAATAACAATTCTGTAAAAAGTTCCGTTGAGACAGAAAGTCTAACGGGATGTTTGAAAACTTTCGAATTGAATTCATTTAACGAATTGGATTTAATTACATTAATGATATTGAATTAAATTTAATTTACATTGTTTGGAACAACTCCAGTAATATTAGAATTGAATTCAATTATACTATTTGGAACACAATCAAAATGAATTCAATTATTTCATAGTGACACATTTACCCCTGACTAAAAAATAATCTTATTAATTAATAAACATTCACACTTACATAAAAACAACTTACAAACATCAATTTCATTATAAGTAATATCATAAAAAAAGTTCATTATACTCATGAAAAGAAAAAATTGATTTCAAATGATATTAGGCTAGACCCAGCTATGAAGATAATAGAAAACAATTATAATTTAGAAGCTTAAAAATGCATGAACGAGTAGTAGTTCTTTTGCATTGATAACTACAAGACATTATCAAATTTTGAAATTTCACTCTAAATTAGGAGACATAAGATCGTTACATCAGAAAACTAAACAAAAAACATTCATACTTGCATAAAGCAAGTTATATCATCCATAAAGTTCCACACTTAAATAGAGCAAACTATAAAAACCAAACACCGACCCATCTTCCTAGACAACCAATCTAAACGTAGTTCAACTAAACATGCAAAAAATACACCAATAAAGTTAGGATGCTCTACAAGTCAATCAATTGCATCTAAGAGAACACGTCCTTCCAATCCTAATTCTTTCATTGCGTCAAATATTTTCTCCTCTTTTCTAACACGAGGGTTTGTGACTACAATAGCTTGTGCAATTTCTTTCATTGCATTGGACATAACTTGTAATTTCAAAAAAATTTGATCTTCCAATTGTGTTTTTCTTTTCTTACCCGTGTAGGATGGTTTTGATACTGAAGTTGTTGATGATGAGGGAGTTTGAGTTATTGGTGTTGATGGAGTACTCTCGCTCTCAAATGGATAAAAACTCTCTAAACAAACCTCATTATTTGCTTGCATATTATCAATGCCCTCAATATTCATATCCCACTTTTCCTTTTCCCATCTTTGAACCTTCTCCTTTGCACTTTCAGCTTCAGATCCAGTGACTCTATCTTTCTCATAGATCTCGCGAACAAACTCCATATTAGGTAAAGGTTTCCCTCGAATATGTTTCACCTTTTCGTTAACCTATCAATCAAAATACAAGAAACTATGTCAACAAATTTCATGCATAAAAAATAATAAAAATAAAAAATTAACTGTATAAGTATTAAATAAAATACCTATATCAGACTTTGCCACACCTCTTGAACTCCTTCAAATGTCTTGGTAACATCATTCCATCCAATTCCACTTTTTCCATCAAGAAATATTGCCAAATGCATTTCTCCCCTTAAAGTTCTCAACCGATTTACAATTTTGCTCCGATTAATCTTAACTCCAAACTTTTCATTAATTTCCTTTATTACCTCTCTATATGCACTAGCACTAAAATTTCTATCCTCCTTTTGACCTTTTTTTTTGCTCCCTAAGAACTTGAAGCATGCACTTATCCATTTCATAATTCCACCTAAAATATCCATCAGCTTTTTTTTCATCATAATTCACCTCTACGTCCATCATCGCCTATTTTTTCCAAACACAAACCATCTTATTCTGTTATTAACTCTTACTTTTCTCAACAAAAAAAACAAGCATAAAATTGTTAAAGACAATAATATTCAAAGGACGAATAATCATGTTTACAAGTGGCAGTAACAAAAAGAGGAAAAAACATAAACAAAGTTACATAATGTAATGACTAAATTTCAACAAATCAATGTTGACAAATGTAATCATTCCACATATGTGCAACGATAGTATTTCTTATTATTTCTCCTATTCTACCATCTTCATTCCTAGCAATCCCTCCAAAGACATTATCATCCTCATGATCACTATTCAATAGCTCTCTATTAACTCTTGCAACAAGTTCTTCATCCGGATCATATTGTATCAAAAAGTTATGTAAAATACAACAAGCTAACATAATTT